>RJWT010053917.1:0-10361 GCA_004365215.1 Cuniculus paca | reverse complement strand
GGGCTCGAAGGCCGCTCGGCTGAGGGATTGACAGGCTGCCAGTGCCACTCACTCACTGCGGCCCCGGCGCCCGAGGGGAGGGGCGGGGGCGAGCGAGAAGGCGGGGGCAGCGCTCCTCTGGCCCCGCCCCCGGGGGCGGTGCGCCGGTTCATTGGGCCCTGCGCCTCCCGCCGCCGCTGCTGGCGCCGCCCCTGAGGCTCGGCCCGCCCCGCTCTGGCCTGAGAGCCTGACGCGGGAGAGAGCACCCCGGGATCTTCACTCTGGGTTGCGTCCCGGCCTGTTGTGATGGGTCGCCCCAGTTAGTCGTTGCGTCGACACCCGGGCTTCTGCTTCCAACTGTTAGCGCTTTTGGGTGCGGGGGTCATATATGGGATAGGGAGCACCTCGCTCCAAAGCCAACCGTGTGCTCCCCCTCAGCGCCTGTGAGCCTCACGCCTCGGACTGTGCCTGGTACACTTTCCCGCTCTTCCCGTCAAGAGGTGGTACCCTCTAGGCACCAAACCCTGCGTCCCGGACCAATCGCATGGCTCTCGGAGCGGAATGGGGCGGGACAGAGACAAGAAAGGCCTGTCCCAATTGGAGCGTTCGAAAGGTCCTGGGTAAAGGCGGGGACGCAGTGGATGGCGGCCCCGCCCTTCCAGCGGTCGTCATAGTAACCGAGTGGGCGCTGCTTGGAGTTGGCTCCGGCTCTGGAGCCTTGCGCTGTCCCTCAAAGGGTGACCAGTTAAAAGTGGAACCCTGTGGTCTCTCTTGCTTGAAGACTGAGCTGAGCGCATGTGAGTGCTGTACACTTTTCCTGAAAGAGGAACACAAGAAAATGTGTCCTAGGGAACTGGGCCGGGAAGGAAGAAAGTACGGTGCCTGAAAACCAGGACTTATTTCTAGGCTAACACACTTATTTACATTCTTTAAACGCTCTGCAACTCCTGGTAATCCACGGACTACTCTGTGGCAGCCTTTGCTTTTAGGTGCTGCATAAATGAGCTCTTTAGTTCAAAGATGTGTTTGTTTAGGAATAGATTGGATTTCATTTTTCAACTTACACTATCACTATAAGTCATTTAATAGGAATGACTCTGACCACAGCTTTGCACATTTATAACATCCTTTCGTCCATTATACTATTTCCAAATGACTAAAGGCTCGAATTGTTTTGGAATCCAGACTTCCACCTCCTGTGAAGACATGAGCTTGCTCTTAAGCTGATTTTCCAACTGGAGGCTTCAACATGATTTCCACACTTCAGGCTCACTCATCCTAGATTAGTCCTTTGGTTAGTTGTTTCTTAGAAGACTCTGTTCGTTCCCTAAACTCCATAGGCTGTCTCACCTGAAACCAAAAATAGGGGTGTTAGGGTATGAAAAATAGCTCTTACTCTGCAGGGTTTAATGTAGGACAAGCAGTTCTTTAAATGCCAGATGGATTCTTGGAATGAGTCAGGCTACTCAGTTCCAGGTTCTTTCCTTCGTATGTTGTGTGTACTTTTAAATACTCCCCGCTGCAAAGCTAATAGCCAAGCTTACAGTTAGGCAAGCTAAAATCCTTACCAACTGCACAGCTGCTGAGGAGGGAGTTCCAAACAATCCACTCCGCTTACTTTCTTACAAAGATGGACTTCCTTCGTGTTCATTAATATTCCCTGCTCTTCTACAGCCCATTTCAGTGTCAAGTTTCTGATTCTTCTTCAAGCCCTCATGATGAGTTGCTTATAGTCATCATGGATTGGGTTTTCTTTTTGATTCTTGACTTGTTTTTCAAAGCTTGTCACCAAGTCCTTACCCATTTTTGCATAAAGGAACAAAAACAAGCTGACATGCTTTCATAATTCTCCAATGCCGACGATGTAAAACCACAGAATTTTATCTGAAAGATGCCTTAAACTCTAAAATTCCTTCAAGCTCTAAAATTCAACGATCCCATGACTCATGAGTAGGCTTCCTTCCTGCTCTCCTTCTAGGTTCATAATCTTGACTAATCAGTCATGAGGATGAGGCTAATTAGTAATGAGGATTTATGGTTATTTGTAGCCCACTGCAAACAATGAGTTATCTAAGCAAAGCAAGATATATATAGAAATGTAAATAAAATTAAAGAAACACTTAAGCAAATAAAGGCAATTGAGAACTATGGGCTATATAAACAAACTGCAGCATAAAAGCATAAATTAGAATTCAGAAAACACTTAAGCAAATGCCAGCAATTAGGGATAAAACAAACTTGTTAAATGTCTAACATCTGTAGCTAGGTTACAGCACACACCTCTAAAACCATGGTCATTCAGTCATGTGCCAATTCGATATCATAATTCTGCATTAAGTGATTGGATCCGATTGGCCTTCTGCTTGAGAGACTTCTGTTTTGTTAAAAATACAAGTTGCCATGAAAGCCAGAGGGTCCTAGCAAGGATTCCCTCACAGTCTCATTGACAGCTAGCTACCATTGATTTAAAGTATAAATTCTTTTAGATTGGTTTCCAAGCCCCAGTAAACAGCGTCAACTAATTGCAGATTCTCCAAGATCTCTTGTGCTTGTGCCAGTTTCTCATACTGGACATTGCCTTATCTCCACTCAGCAATCTGAGTTACACGGTTGGCGCATTCAAAGATAATAGAATAGAACCTTCCTAAGTACCTGAAACCATCTTCGCTCTTTCTAAGGCAATGATTATTAAAAAGTCAAGGAAAATGTAATTTTTTTTGGTGGGTGGACATTCTTGTAAAGTTAACAGTGACAAACTGGTGAAGCTTGAGTAGGAGCTGCTTCATAGCCATCCCTTCCTATGAGTTTATATGAACATCACCATCACTTCCACCATCAATGTGGCAATTGTCACAGCGGAAGCCATTATTGGAGCCATTTCCTAAGATGGGACACTGCTCGGTGCTCCCTTTGCTTCATCTTTTTTTTTTTTCTTTTGCGGCACGGAGGATTGAACTCACGACCTTGCGCTTGCCAGGCAGGCACTTAGACCGCTGAGATAGATCCCCAGCCCTGGTGTTTTTGAGACAGGGTCTCACTATGCGGTTCAGGCTGGCCTTGAGCTCACTTTTTAGCCCAGGCTGGTCTCGAACTCACAACGATCCGCCTGTCTCAGCCTCCCAAGTGCTGGGATTACACGCGTGATCCACCACGCCCGGCGCTTCATCTTATTAGTGCCTCACAACAGCCCTACCTGGTCGGGATTATCATTAAATAGGGAATAGAAGGAAAGAAGACAAAGAAGTTTCACAAAATCAGAAAACCAGTAAGTACCAGCATTTGAACTCAGCTTTTAATCTCTGAGGCTGCAAAAACTGCTCTATAAAACACTATGCAAAAAAGTCACTTAATTAAAATTATAAGTACAATCACATAGCCTTAACAGCAAAAAATAAGTAACTGGGTGTTTAATAAAATGAGATTAAGCAACTCTATTATGTCTCTTGACAGAAAAGGAAAGAAATGAAGCCCAAAAACAGTGAGTCTGCCTACGACCCCACCTTTCTGAAGCTGTTCTGCCATACCTGTCTTCACTAATCTTCATCAGCTCTAAACTCCCAGAGTACATTGCCTGGAGTAACTAACTTACCACCAGATTAGGTAGTCCTGTGTTGTTTGCTCTTGATCCACCTGTTAGTTTTCTCATGTGGTTTACAAGCTTGTTAAGGGGAGGGTATTTTTAGATGTGATCTTAACACCACTGTTTTGGATAAAAATAAGCTTAGATGTCTAAGGAAGTGTTACACAAAGTTGCCACTTTAGGGAAACTGATCAGTGCTTATTTTCCAAACAGGTCATTGTCCCATTGCTCTAAGAATGACACTTTAGGACTGTTCTTTACAGTCAATAACACGTGTGACATGTGATAAATGATCATCTTCTGAAGATAGATTTGCTTGAGTAATCAAAGGGTCAGTGAGAAATGGTACACTTTTCCACAATGCAATCCTTTAAAGACAATGTTTGTTGCAATACATAATTTCTGTAAAGTTTGAGAGAGAGAGCACATCTCTTATGTCCTTTGATTCCTTGTGGCATCTAATGAAGCACTGTCTCATACACAGTAGGCCCTGGGGCCGACACTGTCAGTTGCTTGCCTGTCATCTACCAGCCCACCTTCTTCCGTGATGCCTGATTTTATTCCGATGGCAGCGTGCTCAGTCCCAGGCAATGTCTAAGACAAGTACGAACATCCTGACCCCTGTCAGAAGGAAGGATGATTTTGCAGATTTAATGTTTAAAAGGGGAACAGAAGAAGGAGAAAAAAGAATAGCTATTATGGCTCTTCTCTCATTCCATCTTCTGCTCTTTCCATCTTTGAACATAATCCCGATCCTGGAGTGGGTAGAATAGCATTCTTGCCTTAATAAAATAACCATATGAAAATTAAATCTATACGGTTTGATGGTTTGTCTCTGTGGTCTACCTCTCAAAACTCATAACCACAGTCTAATCATGAGAAAAAAAATTAGACAAATCCCAACTGGAAGACATTCTGCAAAATATCTGCCCAATATTTCTGCAAATTGTCAGGAATGTCTGAAAAACTGGCATGACTGAGAACCTAAGGGCACCTAATGACCAGATGTAACCTTGTTTCCTGGATTGGATTCTGGAACATAAAAAAGACATTTAGCAAAATCTAAGAAAAAACAAAAAAACTAAGGAAATTGCAATAAAGTGTGGACCTGAGTTAATAATAAATTAATTTTAACAAATGTACCACATTAGCGTAAGATGTTAATAATAGGGGAGACAAGGTTTGGGTATTGAAGAACCCTGTATTAGCTTCTCATTTTTTGGTAAATAGCCTATAATTTGTTAAAAACAGAAATAAACATGATATGTGGGGAAGAAAGATAGAGTGAGAACCCTAGGTTTCTGCAGGCATTGGTGAATATCGGAACCAAATCAGCAGTTGCCTACCCCTGGATTTCTAGTTTTGTAAGTTCAGTTCCTGTTCTAAAAATGCTGTTGGTAGAGTTTTCTATTACTTGCAGTATAGCTGATATAATGCTATAAACACTTAAAGGAAGGAAGGATGGATAGATGGATGGGTGGATGGATGGATAGAATAACATAGCACAATGCCTGAAACATAGTAGCAGTTACCACAGGTGGGATTATACTGTATGATTAAGAAAAAAAATTTTGAGCAGGGCATGGCAGTGTACTCCCATTAGTTCCAACTGGTTAGAAGGCTAGGGCAGGGGAATCACTTGGGCCCGGGAATTCAAAGCCAACCTAGGCAACATAGAAAGA
Organism: Cuniculus paca; assembly: GCA_004365215.1. NCBI lineage: Eukaryota > Metazoa > Chordata > Mammalia > Rodentia > Cuniculidae > Cuniculus > Cuniculus paca. The sequence continues at coordinate 5,120 of RJWT010053917.1, read as the reverse complement.
TCTTGTTTTAAAAAAAAGAGTATTTTGTTTGTTTGCTTGTTTGTTTGTTTAGCCAGGCGTGGTAATGCATGCCTATACTCCCACCTACTCTGGAGCCTGAGACAGGAGGATGGCAAATTCAAGGGATAACAATATAGCAAAATCTGTCCCCCCCACCCCCAATTTTTTAATCTGTTGTGTGTATTGAGTTCCTGGGAGAAACCAGGAGGTAACATCTAAAACCCTTGGCATTTACCAAGTAATAGAAATCCTTTATTTGTGACCCCTTGGATCACACCTGACTTTATGCTAAAGAGGTAACACAGGACAGCAGCTGATCACCAGAAAGACCAACCTTGTGTTGAAAAGTTAGGGTTTTGAGCCAGCTCCACCTTCCAGAAGAAAGGAGTTAGAACTTGGTTTCAATTGACAAGACCTACATAACAAAACCCTAATAAAAACTCTGAATACCAAAACTGGGATGCTTCCTGGTTGGCAAATACATAAATCTCTCAGGAGCTGATGAGCCCTGTACAGCAGGGGATAAGCATTGAAGAACTGTATTCAAAACTTTCACAGACCTTGCTGTTGATGCCTTCATTTGACTGATTCTGATGTATATCCTTTATAACAATGCTCCAATACTAAATTTAGTGATTTGCTATGTTTTGGGTCTTTCTAGCAAATTGTTGAACATGAGGGGGCATAGAAGCATCCAAATTAGTTGACAGTCAATCATAAAGAAAGAGCACCTGGGGAGCTCTGAACTTGTTACTGGAATCTGAAATGAAACAGTCCTGTTGGGCACCACATCCTTAACTGATCTAACACTAATTTCAAGGTAGTTCACTTCTAAATTTTATTACCAATTCACTAGGAGATCAAAGGGGCAGGGGAAAAGATAAAGTACATGGAGCAACTGTTGTAGAGACAGCTGGTTGCCTCCTCCAACATCCATGATATCAGGAATCAATTTTTTTTGAAGTGGGGATTGAACCCAGGGCCATGTACATGCCAGACAAGAGCTGTACCACTGATCTTATCCCTAGAATTTTTATTTTTGATCTTGAAGCAGGTTCCTGTTTAGTTGCCCAGGCTGGCCTTGAATTTGCAATCCCCCTGCCTGAGCCTACGAGCTCAGTTTTTAACTACATATCTTTCTGTTTAGGACTAATAACATCTCTCTGCCTTCCTCAAGGTTTAACCATGAGATGGAGTTCTAGCCTTTGAGAGATACACAGGAATATTATGCAGAGTGTTTATGAAGCCTACTTAATGGGAACTCATTTGATGAAGAGAAATTTTCCCTCCCTAACCACGCTTCCTAGCATAAGTTGATGGCTGGAGCTCCAGGACTCATGTAGGACCATGGGAATAGAGGCTGTGCGAGGAATAATGAGGCAGAACCCTAAAAACTGTACACCCCAGACAGCACCATGAAGCCACCATGCACAGGATGGTACCTGCCCTTGATTGCCTCCTCCAGACATCTCTTGCTAAGAAAGGAATAAAATTCCATCTTATTTAAGCCAGTGCTGTGTACATATTTACAGGATGTGTAGGCACACTCAACCCTAGTTAGATGCCAGCCTGTGTCTGAGAAAGAAAGAGTACAGCTTAGGTGCTATAGACTACAGTTAAGAGCTGTGGATCTGGAATCAGCCAGACATGGGTTAGAATCCTTCCTCCACCACTGACCAGTCATTTGGCCTTGGCCAGGTTATTTAAAACTCAGCTTTCTCATCTGTAAGTGGCAGTAGTAATAATTAGACCCACCACAATGAGCTACTGTAAAAACAAGTGTAACAATGGATACAGTGTTTCGACTGCATTATAAAAGGTAGATCTCTCATTTTGCCAATTCTCCACATTCCTATGTGTAGTCCTTCATTCTCAATCTCTCTCTCTCTCTCTCTCTCTCTCTCTCTCTCTCTCTCTCTCTCCCCCCTTCCTGTCTGAAAGGTTCTTACTAAGTTGTCCAATTTGGGCTAGAATTTTTGATTCACCCGCCTCAGCCTCCTCAGTAGCTGAGATTACAGGTATGCACCACCATGCCTGGCTGGCACTCTTTTTTTATCTCTCTTTCATTTTCTTCCATCTTCCTTCCCTTCCTTTTCCCTTCTCCTCTGTCCTCTTCTCTCAGCTTCTCTATCTCTTCTTTTTTTTTTCTCTTCCTACCTTTCACCACCCCCCCCCAAACCGCTCTGAGGCATGAATACCAGCTCCTGGTCTACCCCAAGAGTACTAGCAGCGCCTTCTTGATCCTGAAGTGGCGTAGGTACCGCTGTTACTGCTGGCGTTGAGTCCAGAAACGTGGCCGGACATGGGACTGGAGAACGACCAAAAGATGCTGACTGGATCTGGAGGTCCTAAAGAGGAAGAAGAAGAGGAGGAGGAGGAATTAGTGGACCCCCTAACAACAGTGAGAGAACAATGTGAGTAGCTGGAGAAATATGTGAAGTCACGGGAGCAGGTAGAGCTCTGTGATGAACGTGTCTCTTCCCGATCACAGACAGAAGAGGATTGCACAGAGAAGCTCTTTGACTTCTTGCATGCGAGGGACCACTGCGTGGCCCACAAACTCTTTAAGAGCTTTCAATAAGTGTGCAGACTCACTCAGCCTTCATCGCCTGGATATCGAGCTGTTTCCTTGTGGTTTTGAACATGCCATTTGTTTCTATTTTGTGAACCTCATGGATTTGGGTTTAGGCAAGTAGCTTATGTAATTAGCAGCGATTCCATCTTAATAAAATCCCGTGATCTGCAAAAGAAAAAGAAAAAAAAAAGTACTAGCAGCATCCATAACTGGATCTCATTCCTATAGCCTGCCAGCACTTCAAACAGGTCATATTCCTCTCTGTGTGAGTTCTCTATTGCTGTAAAATAACTTACCCAAAACTTGTTGGCTTAAAATAGCTACCTATTATCTCACTGTTTCTGTATGTTGGGAACCTGGACTCAACATAGCTGGATGCCTCTGGATTAGAGTCCTGAAAAGACTACAGTGAAGGTGACAGTCATCTCGAGGCACACCTGGGAGAAGATCCATTGCTCAGCTAACTCACTAGATCCAGTTCACACTGGGGAAGAAGGGCTTAGAACATGAATATCAGGAGGTGGGGATTACTAGGGACTATCTTGAAGGTAGCCTAACACACTCCAAATTTAATTCACATTGCCAAATCAAATCATGTCATGATCCTAGCCTGCTTATTCCCACTTGTATTCCATGGTGTCTACCTCTGCAATGAACTTCTTAGCAGAGCCTTTAAGGCCCCTGGTAAACCATCCCAGGTTTATCTCTCCAGCTTTATTTTTCCATAATCCCCCATGTCATAATCAACCCTAACCACACTCTCCGACCTGCCCTTTCCTCATGTGGTTTCCCTCCAATGAGTCATCCCCAAAACTTGTCCATCCATAGTAGTGCTATCGACCTCCATGTGAAGCCTCAATCTGCCCCCTAAATGACTCAAGTTCTAAACCAAGTAAGAATAAACTTATTGTATAAAGTTCAGAAAATAAAAATACTGACACTTAAGAAACACTTGATTTGTCAATTCCCATATTGCATCTAGTTAAACCTTCGCAATAGGTGGGTGTTAACCTCCCAATTAATAGTTGCAGAAACTGAGAACTACAGATGTCCAATAACTTCACTGAATTCCCCTGATTGGTAAGTGAATTGTGACCTGAAGAAGTCGTCTACTTCAGCATCCTCATGACTGACCCTGATGCTGCACTGACTCTAAAGGACTTCTGTCTCCTGTCCAAGATCAAACCATTGCTAAGTGGCTGAGAGGGTAGAGACACCAGATATCTGAGCCTTTCTACTGGACATGCTACCTGTGGGGCAAGTGTTCCCTCTGGGAAGCCTTTGTTAGCCTTGAAATGGAGTAAACACTCCCTCTTTGGGTTCCCAGCATAATTTAAATTCTTATAGCTTTACACATTTTTTAAAAGAAAATAATGGTTAAAAACATACATAGCATAAAATTTACCATTTTAAGAGTGCAATTCAGTGGGACCAGCTATATTCAATTGTTGGGCAACCATCCAGTATTATCCATCTCCAAAACTTTTTCATCATCCCACCCTGAAGTCCTGTGCCCATTAAACACTAACTCCCCAATTCCTCCTCCTCCAAGCGCCCGACAACCACCATTCTACCTTTGGTCCCTATGAAGTTGATTCCCCCAGGGACCGCAGATAAGTGAAATTATGCAGTATCTGTCCTCTTGTAACTGATTATTTCACCTCAAAGTTTACCCATGTTGTATCACATGTCAGAATTTTTTTTTCCCCAGAATTTCCTTTTTAACACCAGGAATGTCAGCATCCACCTGTGATCACAGCACTCAGGAGGCTGAGGCAGGAGAATTGCCACGGAGTTCAAGAACAGCTTGGGCTACACAGTGAGACTCTGCCTCAACACACACACACACACACACACACACACACACACACACACACACCCAAAAAGGAATTTCCTTTGTATCTGGATGTAATCCATGCACCTGTAATCCCAGCCCTCCGTGAGGCTGAGACAGGAGAATCACAAGTTTGAGCATGGCCTGAGCAACTCGGCATTATAGTGAGACCCTGTCTCAGGATAAAAATTTTAAATTGGGTTATAGGTGTAGCTCAGTGTGAAGGCATTGTGTTTAATCACCAGTACCCCCAAAAATAATCTTTTAAGACTAAATAATATTTTATTGCATGTGCATACACATTTTGTTCACCTATTAATCTGTACTGTACTTGGGCACATCCACCTTTGGCTATTGTGAATATAAATGTCCAAGTATTCCTGTTTTAGCTTTGGTAATTTTTTTGGCACTACTTAAGTTCGAACCCAGGACCTCCACACTACCTATATCCCCAGCCCTCTTTCATTTTTTTGTTCTGAGACAGGATCTCACTAAGTTGTAAATTGACCAGACTGGGCTCAATCTTCAATCCTCCTGCCTCACCCCTCCTGAAGTGCTAAGGATACTGGTGTGCAAAACCACACTCAGCTTTAGTTTTGAATTTTGAGATATTTATCCTGAAGTACAAGTTCTGGGTCATATCATTACTTTTTTGAGGAATTGCCATACTATTTTCCATATTGGCTATATCATTTTACCTTCCCACCAGCA
>RJWT010053916.1:0-10353 GCA_004365215.1 Cuniculus paca | reverse complement strand
TTGAGCCTTAATGAGTATCTACTTGGCTTACCCCTCAAAGGGTCAGCAGATGTGGCCTGCAAGGATTTTAAGATGGCATGAACTGTCTGGAGGGTGAGGGAAGGTTACTGTGGATTTGGTGGATAAAGAGTTTTAATGCATCCACGCCCAGCAGCACTTTTGCAATGAGGGGCACTCAGCGTGGGAGCCTTTATTTCATTCATTGTAAAGTTAGTAGGTCACTGATAAATGGACGATGTCAAGGCTGCAGAGGGCCAGCAATGGGGGAGCATTCCATTTGGTGGCTGTGACATTTAAGAATTCTTCAGATGAACACAGAAATTGCTATTGAAACTGTCCATGTTTCTAAATTTTGGCTTTAAACATCTGAGTATCATTTTAGCATAAGAATAATGTTACATGCTCTGTGCGTATGCATGCACACCCATGCATCAGTGCACATGCTGGTGTGGGTGAGTTACTCCCACTTCTGTTCATCTGCTCTACAAATCATGTTTTCTGTCGGGTGTTAAGATAGTTGCTGGGAACGTGGTGGTGACCAGGATTGTGTGGTCCCTGTCCTCAGCTTAGCCCCACTGTGGGAGACAGTTAAGTGGCCACAGCACAGTGGGCAAGGAGGGGTTGAGGACATAGAATGCTCTAGGGTGTGACAGGAGGTTCTAGGATGGGCTTTCTGGAGGAAGTGGTGTCTAGCGTGAGCTAGAGAAATAGGGTCCCCTAAACAGGCCAGGGGAGGTGAGCGAGGATGGATGGAAGGACCAACCCATGCAGAGGGCTAGATGCCGTGAGACCTGGGCACCTTCCTGGGCTGCCATCTTTTGCGTTTGTGATGGAGATTCAATGTAGGTGATTGCTCACCCTTCACTGTATGGCCCCAGGCCTCATTTTCTTCATCTGCAAAGATAGGGTATTAAAACATGCTGTCAGAAAGGTTTCTGCCAGCCTTAAGGTAAATATTAGAATGTGGGCTGTTTATAGTCTCCAATTTCTGTAGCACATTTTTTCCTAGAGGTTGCCTTCTCCGTGTTCCATGTGTGTTGGTTTGCTTTCTTTTCCGATGGTTAGTAAGTGCGTCATGAATGTAAGTAATTTAAGTATTGGCCTATGAAAAACATGGTTAGCAGCTACATCCAGTGACCCAATAAAGAATGCATTCTAAGTCAAGAAACGAGATTTTGATAATCCAGATCCTGGCTTGCATCCAAGCTCCATTAGTAGAATAATCAAGGGCAAGCTGTCCTTTTAGAGTTGGGTGGAAACTTCGGTGATAGAAGTTGTATTATGCTGACAGACAGCCTTCCTGCCACTAACAGGAATATCGTTTGCCATTTAATGTTTTGTTTTTTTTTTAATTTTAGTGAAAAGTCTAAAGACTTCTCCATATTCCTCTGTTCAAACAAGTGTCCTTAATCAGAGCTTCTTGAACTATATGTGTGAGAGTCACCTGGGGATGTTGTTAAGCTGCAGATTGGAATTCAGCTGGCAGGAGATGCCGCCATTCCCAGAGACTTTTTGAATAGCAAAGGCCCAGGGTTAGTGAAGCAAGATTTCATGGAGTCATCAGTTGAGGCCCTGAGGGAATACTGGGTGTTTCTAATTCTCTTCAGTATTCTGTGTGTTCCTGAAATTCAGCCAGAAACTGATTGATTGTTTAGTGGCTGCTATGAGAAGGTTTTGACTTATTCTCGAGCTCCCCCAGGTGGCCCAGTGAAGATTTAAGACGTTGTTAACAGCAGACGGGGGAAAGGACGGTTTGGAAGCATCACAAATCACCAAGTGTCCCTTATTAGGAAATACAAAGAGAAACAAGTGGTGGGGCAAAAGTGTTGTTCTATGAAAAATTAAAATATTTTAGAAGGACTTCACCAAACTTAAAGTTGGATGGTGCATGAACACGGTGTAAATTAATATGCTTTTGTTAATTTTATTTAGCAATTGTGGGCACACTTGAAGCTGAAAAGCAAAGAAGAAAGTCTGGGCTGTCATCAAGAGTTCACTTTCGAAACCAAGCATCTGAGCCCAGGTATACTCAGGAACTCACCCTACAGAGGCAGAAGCAGCGGCTGTGCATGGAGGAGACGCTCTGGCTGCAGGTGAGCGCTGTGGCAGGAGGGCAGGAGTGAGGTGCCTCCTACCTAGATTCCTAAAATGGGTTCCAGCAACATGTTAATCAGTACACAGTCATTCACTTGGGGCTCCCCAGTTGCATTTCATTATAACTGTGTCACTGCTCACTGTGCAGGAAAACATCAGAGACAAACTGCGCCCCATCCCCATAACAGCTTCTGTGGAGATCCAGGAACCCAGCTCTCGACGGCGGGTAAACTCACTTCCGGAAATTCTTCCGATTCTGAATTCAAATGAACCCAAGACAGTCCAAACCGATGTAAGTCTTCCTGACTTTTGTTTTGCCAAAATTGTTGGCAAGTTGTGATGCTAAATCAACTCTCAAGGCAATTGAACCAGTGATGTGCTTTTAAGCTGCTCCTTTACTATTAATCTGCCTTTTAATAATGCACTGTTTGAGAAGACTTGTTTCCCAGATTAGCAGTGAATACAGAAATCTGTGAAGTGTACTATGGAGCTTGGCAGTATTTTGTCTTCATCATTTTTGGCCACTATAATTAAGACTGTAATTGGCAGAATTTATATTCCCATATTGTTTTCTCTCATAGCTGTGTGTAGAAAGAAAAATGCATGGCACTTTATCATTGAGAACAGTAAAATGCAGAAAACAAATCACGGAAGATTAAAATTCAGTGAGGCAAACATCTTACAATGTAATCATCATTTAGTGCCTAATGTAACCTGTAGCCTATGTCATTTTAGGAAGAAATATAGCTTCCTGGACACCTCATATAAGCTGTATGGGTCTGCTGAGCAGTGCTTAGGATGGTTGAAATCAAGATCAGCCTGGGAAAATACAACTTCTTGATTTGGCATTGTACACTCTCTGCCAAAGTCCAATTGGTGTAGCTGGACTTGCCTACAGCCCTAGCCACTGGTAGATTGGAGCGGGAGGATTGCTTGAGCCCAGGAGTTTGAGGTCAGCCTGAGTAACATAGTGAGACCTTGTTTCACTCAGGAGAAAAAAAGAGAACCCACTTGGTGCTGAATTGAGGTTGTGAGGCTCCTGGTACTAGTGGCTCAGTGATACAGCTTTGCTGAACAGGGGAATACTCACTGCTTTCAACTCAGGAGGTGATGCCTAAATCTCTGCTTCGTCAGTTTTTTGTCACCAAATAGAATTCCCTAAACTTTGGTATACTTTATGTGCTTTGATGTTATTAGTTGTTACCATGTTAATATTTCTCGGGTACTTTCCCAGTTCCATAATCAAGTTAAAGATAGCAGCAAAGGAGTCCGTTTTCCTAATTATTTCACCATGTGATTATTGAGTACATAATCAAACATTATGCTACTCTGTGCCATTTGCTTTTCTAACTTTAAGCTCACTGTTTCCTCATCTGTGTAGTGGGACTTATAACAATGGTATCTTAACCTTCCTCAGAGTTCTGTTATGAGGATTAGATGAGTTAATATGTAAATCATGTGTTAGCATCATTACTTTTTATAATTCTTTTGGTAGAACTGTAAAGTAATTCTTATGGTAGACCTGATGTCCACATGTGACCCATGATGAAATAGACTCTGAAAGGTTCAGTGACTTGCTTGAAACCTACACAGTGAAGTAGTGGCAGAGCCAGATTTGGTACCCAGATTTTCTGTGACTGCACTCATTTCTCACACTGCCACATCATGTTGTGTCCATGCCCTGGTCACAGTGTTTTGATAAAGGACAGAGCAGGAATTAGATGATGAAGTCTGTGTTTGACACTTGAATTCTGTGAAATGAATTATATGGAAACTTCTTTAGATGCCTTTCTGGTTTTGTTTTCCCACAGGTGCACTTCTTAAAAGAGGGATGTGGAGATGACAATGTATGTAACAGCAACCTAAAGCTAGAATACAAATTTTGTACCCGAGAAGGAAATCAAGACAAATTTTCTTATCTTCCAATGTAAGAATCACTTTGTAGCACTAACCAATTTTTTTTTTTTTTGGCAGCACCAGGGATTGAACTCATGACCTTGCGCTTGCCAGGCAGGCGTTTAGGTCACTGAGCTAGATCCCCAGCCCTTTACAGCACTAACCAAAACACAACTCTGGCTTCTAGGTGGCTTTTTGTTAAGAAAAGATTCCGAAAAACATATTGAGTCAGACTTTCTATTTTTCTTGTTTTTTTTTTTTAATAGCCAAAAAGGTGTTCCAGAACTAGTTCTAAAAGATCAGAAGGATATTGCTTTGGAAATAACAGTGACAAACATTCCCTCTGATCCAAGAAATCCCAAAAAAGATGGCGATGATGCCCATGAAGCCAAACTCATAGCAACATTTCCTGACACTCTGACATACTCGGCCTACCGAGAACTGAGGGCTTTCCCCGTAAGTGTTTTCAGGGACCATCTGGGTGGGAGAACCAGCACCACGTAGCGCACCGTTGAGATTGTGCTACAGTCTGTTGCCTTTCTGTGTTACAGGAGAAACAGCTGAGTTGTGTGGCCAACCAGAATGGCTCCCAGGCGGACTGTGAACTTGGAAATCCTTTTAAAAGAAATTCCAGTGTTAGTGATGCCTTCATGTACTGTATTTTACTGTTCTAAATACCATTACCATATACATATACTTGACCTGTGTTAACAGCTATTTATATTTTTTTTAGGTTACTTTTTATTTGATCTTAAGTACAACTGAGGTCACCTTTGACACCACCGATCTGGACATTAACCTGAAGTTGGAAACGTAAGCGTTACTGCCACCTTCCCATCCAGAATTATTTCATGAAAACCCTGGCAGTCAATGAATTGGCACTGATCTAATGCATAAAAGAAGTGTAATTGTAATGAGAAAACTGACTGTTAAAATAAAACCCTATTGTTTCCTTTTCATTTTCAGAACAAGCAATCAAGATAATTTGGCTTCAATTACAGCTAAAGCAAAAGTGGTTATTGAACTGCTTTTATCGGTCTCTGGGTAAGTGTTTGTGTTTAGCATAACAAATCAATGTTTGAAAGAACCATTTACAATCCTCACTACAACTGGTGTTTTTTAATTTAACAGAGTTGCTAAACCTTCCCAGGTGTATTTTGGTGGTACAGTCATTGGTGAGCAAGCTATGAAATCTGAGGACGAAGTGGGAAGTTTAATAGAGTATGAATTCAAGGTGAGTTGCAGCGGTTGGTCTTTTTCATATACTGGAAACTACCGTATCTGAGATACCATCTTGAATATGTCATTTTAATAAATAGATAATATTAATAAAAAGCGTTATGAATAAATATTCAGTTTAATGTGAGCTTGCCAATTTTTAAACAACATACTGGTTTATAATAAAAGCTTTATCCTCAAGAGTGGGGAGCAACTGTCCCTCAGCTAGGCCTTTGGTTCAGAATCCAGTTTAGTGTAGTCTGTTTCTGATTAGAATTTTAATGTATATGTAGTATAGACATAAAGTAATACTTGATTCTTATTCTACCAGGGTCTATAAAACAAAGAAAAATTTCAAAGTAATTTCTATTGGGCTTCAGAATGTATGGTTAATTTCTTCCTCTGAAATAAGGCCATTTTTCTTGTTGCTTATGGTTGAAAGACTGTTCATGTCTTAGTCACCTTCTAGTCACTGGGACACAGTACTTGACAATACACAGTTTAAAGAAGGAGAGGCTTATTTTGGCTCCTCCTTTAGAGTTTCAATCCATACATGGCTGGCTCCAGGCAGAAGCAACACGGAGGAAAGGCCTAGGTGTTCATGTCACAATATCCAGAAAGCAGAGAAAATGAAGGGAAGAACTAGAAAGAGAAGTAAAGTCTTCCAGGTTACCCATGAATCCCTTTTCCAATCAGGCCCCACCTCCTAACATCACATTTAGTCATAATTCCCCTATAATTCAATCATCTTTCAAAAGCTCCATCTTCAAGTGTATGAGGCTTTGAGGGAACATCCAGATATAACCACAGCAATTAATGTTCACTTCCCTTCACAAGAATTTTGGGATGGTGATACACATTTGGTATATGCCAGTAAGGAAGGTAATGATTGGGTCTGCACTACCTCAAAGTAGGCAATCACAGTGACTTTGTCCAACTGAATGAACATAAACACATGGTATGAAGTTCACTCATAACTCTTGTGGGCTTGGGTCTGTATGAATGAAGTCACATTCCTTCAAAGTGCAGTGAGCACTGAGATGAAAGTCTGAAATGGCAAGAATGGGCCCAGCTCTGGTTGCAGGCTGAATGAAGAGGCTGAACACCCCCATCCTCCATGTCTCTTAGCATTGCAGACACTGCTGGGCCAGGAAGTGGTGGGTACAATCTCTACACAGCTTTGACTGGAAGCAAAGCCTGTGGTTTCTGGAGCAACCCCCATACAGACACACACGGCTCCAGCCTCTTGCTTTTGGCTCCTAACACAGGAAATTCCTCAGTTTCCAGCTCTCAGATTCATGGCTATCATATGGTTTTCCACAAACTCTCCCTGAGTGGTGGAGGACTGAGGCAGCTTCATTTTCACTGTGGGCAGGTTTTCCAGAAGCAGGTCGTTGGTGCCCAGCCATGGCACAGGTTTGTCACCTGCTGAGCAGGGTGGTTCAGAATGATGTAGTAATTATAATGCACAGAGAACTTTTCCTGGGCTGGTCGAGAATACATGGTATGTCAACACTGTTGATTGTGTTATCTACAACTGTTGTACCTGCCCTTGAATTAGCAATTAATCTCTTTGACCTTTTCTTCCTGTCTTTATTGACAAGAATCTTTAAGTGCAAGCCCTTATTTTGAATACCTTGTCAGTTGTCCATTTTTAGAGCCTATGTTGTTACTGTGGGATTGTGCTATGTTTTAGCTTTTCTTTCTTGGCAATAGAAGTTACTACTTAATTTCACATTAAAAGGAATATGTTGAGATAATATGTGTTACTTTCTAACAGGTGATTAACTTAGGTAAACCTCTTAAAAACCTTGGCTCAGCAACCTTGAATATTCAGTGGCCAAAAGAAATTAGCAATGGCAAATGGTTGCTATATTTGGTAAAAGTGGAATCCAAAGGACTGGAAAAGATAGTTTGTGAGCCGCCAAGTGAAATCAACTTCCTGAAACTAAAGGTATGTTGGTGGATTTATCTAACATCTCCCTAAATAAAAGAAGCTGACTTTCAGGAGGGCCATGACTCTCTTTAGGAGACTGGCACTTTGGCATGTTGACTTTTTCTTTGACTGCCACAATTTCTCCTTTTTAGTTTGTTGCAGAAAAACCAATATCAAACCAAATGGAAGACTGCACTGAGGAGTTAGAAGGCAACTTTTGTTACGCTAGCAGGCTGGTGGGAATCAGTTCCAAATCAGCCACAAGTCAGCTTAGAGTTCAGTTTAAATACAATTTGCAAGGAGGAAGTACAAGACTGATTACATGATTGGTTACATGAATTAAGGCATGTATCATCAAGCAAGTTAGTTCTAAGTAGATTCTTAGGAAGGAGGGGAGTAAGTTTAAGCATAGCAAGTAGAGTCAAACATGTCCTTGACTGGGCCAGTCTGTCCCAAACATGAAGTCCTTGAAGTAAGTTGGAAACAATATGTATTTTTCTAAGTAGGGAAAAATACAAGCAACTGGACACAGTCAAACTGGCCTAGCACATTATCTGGGAGTAGCAGCTAGAGGCAGACAGTCAAGGCTAACTGAGCCCAGCAGACTATGTGACAGGCAGCATGAGCATAGTCATAGGCCACTAATTGATTTTTAACTTCTGCTATAAAATGTCTGTCAGTTTGCTATTCTATAACTGTGCCTTTATATTCCCCCCTGTTTTTATTATGGGGAAGTTTCTTCTTCCTCAGTTTCCTGTTTCCTCAGTACTAAGGTGCTGGTAAGGGGAACTAACTTTTAAAAGGAGTCGGTGGTACATAACTTCAAAGCATTCAGTCAGGAAGTGTGTCAGAATATGGATCACACAAGGGCCTACAAGAAGAACTGCCAGGGGGGCCATTAAAAGTCCAAACAGAGCTCCTGTCCAGGATGGGAGAAAATCTACAGAGATCCCCACTGGGAAGAACCTCCCATAAGATTTGGAACCCCCAAGAAATGCAAATTAAAACAACATTGAGATTCCATCTCACTCCAGAAAGAATGACTGCCATCAAGAAATCAACCAATAACAAATGTTGGCAGGGCTGTGGGGAAAAAGGAACGCTTCTCTACTGTTGGCGGGAGTGTAGACTGGTACAGCCACTATGGAAATCAGTGTGGGAAAACTAGGATTGGAGGTCCCATTCAACTCAGCTGTTCCCTTTCTGGGTATCTTCCCAAAAGAATTAAAATCATCATACCACAGCTAAATCTTGGAAAGAACCCAAATGCCCATCAACCACAGAATGGATAAAAAAGATGTGGTATTTTTATACAAAGGAATATAACTCAGCCATTAAAAAAAAGATAACCTTGAGGCTTTTATAGGTAAATGGAGGCAACTTGAAACTATACTCATAAGTGAAATAAATCAGACTCACATTTGTAAATATCGTATTGTCTCCCTAGCTTAAAAAATAATGAAAAACTGAAAGAGCAGTAAGGTCCAAAATGTACAATAGATATTATAATAATGAAAGGGAAAGAAAAGGCTCAAAAGGGAAGAACAACTGGGCTAGGGGAAAGGAGAAATGGAAGAAAGGAAAAGATTGTATGTAGGTTTACACGTATAACTGTATGTATGTATATGTGTGTAAGATAACTATACTACTAATCTCTGTTCATCAAAAAGAACAATTTGTGCTGTCTGATTGTTTGATCATTTTTTATGCCTAGATCTTGTAACCTGAACAACTACTTCTAAAATAACAATATGGAATGTATTAACTAGTGTTGATTTGTTACTTTTTTTTTTAATTCTGTATTATTTCTATCCTTTTCTCTGTTTTCCTTTCTAAAATAAAATTGGAACCCTATACTTGAGGCATTCCTACAGCTGACTTGTTAGCATAGTAGCAGCACTCCTCCTCTAGGAAAAGGCAAGTACCTCCATATTGGGCTGTCAGGAGAGCTAGGGCTCTTTGATTCTGGAGAACAACCGCAGCTAAAGAATCTGTTTGATCTCCGGCAATCTGAGCATTGTTGAGTAGCTATGAGTATTGTTGGCTCACAGCCATAGCTGTACCACTGAATGTCAAACTCCCTGTTACTGCTATTCTAGCTAATATGGGCAATATCACAAGGGCATGTTTTTGATATGACCAATGGGCATGTGCAGGACCTCATTGTCCTGAATAAACAGAGAAATCAGGTACAAGAAAAGTAAGTGCACAAAAACTCATTTTGGTGCTATCAAATACTTGATGCACCCTGTCAGAGCAAACAAAGTCCCAGGGGAGACTACCAGAGAAACCGAGGTGACAGTCAACATATCTGTACAGTCAGCAGAGACATTTTGGCCCTTAATGGAACCCAGGAAGCAGAAAGTGCTTCCCTATACCATCATAGGATAGGGCTAAAGCAAGCGATCAGGAGTATTAGTTGAACTGAGTTCAGAATTTTTACGGGGCTTACACCTTCAGTTTGAATCTAGAATTCCTAGTGTTCTGAATTTCCATATATTCCATATACTCCTAGGAGGTTTAGACATAGTATCCATAGGAGGGTTACTTTTAATTTAGCTAAGCCACCCAAGAATTACATTTATGTAGCAGAAAACAAAAGCAGCCTTTTAAAGGGATTCCCAGTCTGTCAGAATTGTGACCCAGAGAATAATAAACACTGAGATTAACAGGAGATGTGGAACTGCAAACCAGGCAGAGTAACAATTACATCGAATTTGTAACTTGACAAAGCAGATCAAGGTACCTAGTATAATAGTCACACCAATATAAAAGAGAATGAAGGTGATTTTATGGGGAACCTTTGAGTGTGTTGTCTCTTCATGGTAATCTTTATTTATTTATTTATTTATTTATTTATTTTTTGCGGCACTGGGGATTGAACTCACAACCTCGCTCTTGCCAGGCAGGCACTTAGGTTGCTGAGCTAAATCCCCAGCCCTCTTCATGGTAATCTTTAAAGGATTGGATTCATCAGGGCAGGCTTTCCAACAGTCATCAGGATGAACACACTTGATCCTGGAGCAGTGAATCCAGGGCTGGATCTCTGTCATTTTTTGGTGCCTGTTACTCCTGAGCTGCCCCCTAAAGACAGGCCAGCTGTCTGTGTACACATGTAGGGGCCTTTCTTTATTCACCGCAAGCAATCACACTGTCTGCAGCTCTGCCCATTAGTTTACCTTCTTGTTTTAAATCAGAGTACTTTTGTA
>RJWT010053915.1:0-10368 GCA_004365215.1 Cuniculus paca | reverse complement strand
TGGCCCCTTCCATCCCGCCCTAGGGGAGCTGTGCCTACCTGAGCCTGTCCCTGGGGTTCAGCACCCCGATCACATGGTCCTGCCCTGGTGCAGAATTCCCTTCCGCCTCAGAATGCAGCACAGGAGCTGCGGGCCCCTCCAGGACCACATCACGCAGGACTAATCCTCTCCTGGGAGGCTCCTGGGTGGGGAGAGCCCAAGACCTGGCTGGCTCTCAGGAAGCAGGTGGCTGTGTTGAAGGCTCAGCTCCCGCAGAAACCCAGTAGGAAACTGAGGGCTTTGGTCCAGTGACCCTCACGTAACCCTAGGCTACTGACACCCGTGAGCTTAGAAGCATTTCCATCTCTGGCTGCGTGTTGAGCAGACCAGCCCGGTACACGTGGCTGCACCCTTGCGGGACCCTGAAGCAGGGCAGCGGCCCAGTAAGCCACAGAGAGGAGAGGTGATGAGTGAGTACCCCTGAAGCCCAGGAGCTGCCAGTACACCCATAGTGGCTACATGTGTGAGAGAGGCGGTGATCACGCTCCACCAAAGGGGCTGTCTGTCTATCATCGCTGCAAGCCCTAAAGGGTCACCATCACTGTCTTAGAACAGTTCCACCTGAGGATATACTGTTCGCATTGCTGCTAACTCAGGCCAGTTCCCATAAACCAGGTTGTAAGCCCACTATTTGAAACAGTGGCATAAAATTTTTAAAAAACTAATACCACACTCCCAGTATAGATATCTATAAACAGAAATAAAGAAAGGAGTTTTGTATCTGTGAAAGGACATTTAGTTTAGAACAATGATTTCCTGGGGACACTGTACATAATCCAGATGGTTTCTTTAGCCGTAAAGGCCCAGGAGCCACAGGGTGGCGGGGGGCACATGTGTTGGGGGGCTCATGGATTCACCAGCTGGCAGACCTCATTCTGTGATGTGAAGATTCATGTCTTCGCTGCATCTCAGAAACAGTGGTTCTGGAACCAAGTCCTGACACAGACATGCACACTCATTGCTTCTTATTAAGATGGACTGAAATCCAGCGTCCGTGTGTCACAGGGTTAGTCCCTGGCCAGGACACCACTGGTGGGGTGGAACCTCAAGGGGCCTGGGGGTGGAGGGGCCAGGGACAGAGGATGCAGGATCCTCCTGCTCCTCTCTGTCTTTGCTTCCCTGAAGCAAGGGGAGCTGCTCATCCGTGACTTGGAACCAGGCCAGTTAACCAGGGATGAAGCCCTCAAAACTGGGAGTCAAAGCAAATCTTTCTTCTTTTAAAGTGCTTGAATCTCTGGCATTTGTTACAGTCACAGTAAGCTGACTAACAATGGAATAACTAGGTGTTGGAAAAGCATGTTTTCTACTTCATATGCTGCATGCTAACTGGGGACACTACAAATAGGAATGTGTACAGAGAAAATCTTTGGTTTCTCCTCTTCTTTTCATCTCTTTAGCCTCAAAGAAGAAAGAATTGCGTGTCTGTTGCGTATCTTGCTTTCCTCTGTAAATTGAGGGGGAGAGCCTCATGTGCCCCTCACATTTCCTGTCTACCAGCTCCACAGCTACTCACATCTCTGTAGCCATCGGCCACGTTCCCAAAAACATCTCCCACTACATCTCGGCAACCAGGCGGGCAGAATTTGCTGGAAAAAGAAAAATAAAGAATTTATATCTCATTAAATGATACTGAAACAAAAAATATTAAATGGTACTTAAATTTTAAAAGTATTTTCGTCCTTCACTATACGGGCAGGAATATCTTGCTTTAACAAAAAAATCAGAAACTTGATTTGTGAACACAGACTAATCTAAAACGTTATTCTGAAAGCAAGTTTTACACAATAATTGTTTGCTTTAATGAGGATTCTCCATGAACTATTAAACAATGATCTTCCTTAGCTCTTTGATTCTTAGATACCTATGAAATACATTTAAGGTACAAGGAAAACTTCATCTCTATAGTATGATCTCACTTTTATGAAAAGAAATATTTAAAACATATGGCAGTACATGTTTTTTACAGATAGAAAGAAGCTGAAAAGGCGCATCCCTGGAGTTTCACTTGTGTTGTATGTACTGTGACAGCTCCATGCTTTACTTTACACTAGTGCTCGTGCTGTCCAGTAGAGAAGTAATGGAAACCACGCATGAAAATTTAAACATTCCAAAAGAAAAAAAGCAGCAAAATTAGAAATATATTCCGTTTAATTCAATATGTCCAAATTCTTTCATTCATTCATTCTTTCTTTCCTTTGGAGGCAGGGTCTCACTGTGCAATTCAGGCTGGCCTTGAACTCACTGTGATCCTCTGCTTGGGCCTCCTAGTGCTGAGATGAATTCTATTCATTTCTTCATGTAATGCACACAAACATTATCAGTGAGCCCCCCATCATGGTCTCAGGATCTGGGGTGTCTTTCACCTATGCCATCTCTCAATCTGGGCTCACCACAATCTTAAGTATTCAATAGCTACACATTGCCAGTGGTTACTGTACTGGATAGTATTAGTCTATGTAAGTTATAAACCACTTTGCAATCCTAGAAAGGTGTATTTTTAAATTGGGGTTCAATTTATTTAACATTTGTCTTTCAAGAAACTTCCCAGAAACGTGTCATGGAGTGCGGAGTAGCTGAGGGCGCCTTGTGGTTGGCAGGCGGACCAGGCCCTGCACTGCCGATCAACAGTGTGCGCCAGTGGGGATCCTTGTAATCCCTCCTGGGTCCGCCTTCTTTATCTCCTGTTCCTTCAAGCAGCAAGGTTGTGAGATTGGAGGAATAGCTGTACGCATTTGTGAAAAACACATAAAAAGGAAGCTCAAGTATCAGGGGAGCTCTGCTAGCTCTGAAGGTGAATGCCATGTGCCCTTCTACCCCAGCGTTTACAGAGTTTACCTGGTTTGTTTAAAGAGTACCACCCCAAACATATTCCAGGATAACAGCTGTTCTTATTTCATTTGCTTTTCCTTTCCTTTTTCTGACTTAGAAAAATTTAATTTGCTAATATAATAATCTAATTGTCAAACTATTATCAAAACTATCCAAATAAGTGTTTCACAGTCACTTCCCAGTGACCTTTTAGAGTCCCAGAATTACAGCAGTAATCAAGAAATTCACAAATAAAAACCATGCAGACTCCTACTGCGAGAGCACAGATCCAGATTCTGAGAACCAGGCAGAGCTCCACAGCAGGAGGCTTCAGATTTCAGGAAGGAACAATGGGGCCAGTGAGGTCCACACGTGAACAGAACCTGGTGACAGCTCTGTGTCAGACAGGTGAACGGTCACGGCAGGCACAGTTCACACTGACCACACAGTCTCTGTAAATCTAGCCCAGTTTTTTGTTTTGTTTTGTTTTTTGTACCAGGGATCGAACTTACCACCTCACACTTGCCAGGCAAGTGCTTATACCACTGAGCTAAATCCCTGGCCCAATCTAGCCCAGTTTTGCTGGCTGTGGACTGAAGGGCATGCACAGAGGTTTCACCACGCTTTGGAGATGCCTGCACTCCACAGTATTGGCTGGAGGCTATGGGCCTGCTCAGCTGCTCGGCCCCACAGTGACCCGCAGACCTGAGTGTGGTCCCCCCTCTTGGTGGACAGAAAGTGCCCTGTGATACCCATAGTCTCGTCACCTCTGGGGCAGTGCTGTGTGGCTGTAACCTTGGAGAACACTGATGTGGGTGCGTGCACAGCTAACAGTACCCTCGAAGGCAGCGCTGAGCAATGCCTCCTTTCACCCCCTCACTCAGTGCTGGCCAGTGCTGGCCCTGGCTCTGCACCTTAGCCAGCCACCTTCAGGGTGTCCACCTGTCTGAGAGGACCACAGCTCACAGCTGGGCACAGACAGCTGCTTTGTGCCTCTGCCCTCAGATGGCCCAGAACCAGCCGCAGGCACCTTGGGGTGCTATTGTGCCTGCCACCAAGAGAGCACCCGAGAGGCCAGGGGTGGCAGGCGTAGCTGCTGCCTTCATCTGCAGCCCAGTGGTCTGGAGGAGGGCGTTCCACACCAGAAGACCTCCAGCCAGGGGACTGGGGACATTCTTGGTCATCCCAGCTGGCATCGAGGGTGGGAGCAGGGGTACTCGAACATCCAGCCACAAATGCGACAGTGCTACATGGTGAGGACTCACCTGCCCTGTACAGCAGGCAGCCCGGAAGCAGTCATGCCTGGACTTTTCCACTTTATAGGTGTAGAAAAGTAGGTCAAATGGATTAACTAGGTTTTCTGGGTAAACGAAAGCCAAATGATAATTTTCATCTTGTTCTCAGCAGGTTTTTCTTCAGTGGGAAAGACAAAATTACCCTTTCCTTACCCTCTTGCAGGAAAGACCGCAAGAGTGAACCCCAAACACTGGTCAGGAAAGCAGTGGGCACGTGGACACGCAGTGGGACTTGGGCTCAGCGACTACGGCCAGGGCTGAACCCAGCCTACAGCTCGTTGTGAGTAAATACAGCCTCCATGGAGCACAGTGCACTCGCTCACTTGCTGTTTTCTTTCGCTTTTTAACTCCAACAGCACAGAATCCACCAGTCAATGCCGCAACTCTCAGGCCAACAAAGAAGCAGCCCACTGCCCTCTGCCACCCAAGAAACTTGCAAATACTCCTCATTCGCTGCCACAGGGAGGGTTAGGCACAGACTCAGCACGAACAGTGCGCCTGTCTGGCCTCACAGCGAGGAAGACATGTCTAGCAGCACAACCGCAGCCCAGCCAGGGCCCCTGACTTACCTGAATTCTGTCTTCAAGTAATGGTTACCTCGTTCCAAACATGTTATTAAATCTGTCGCAAATGAAGATAGTTGAAATCAGCAGAAATTAGGGAATTTATGCCCCAAAAATCCTTTTTAAATAAAAAAGGCAGTTTCTAAAGGAGTTTATGCATCATCTAGTTACCTGCATTTTTTGTTTTCCATTGCCAATGATGCTTTCTCAGTGTTATCAAGGACAATAACAATCTTTTATTTCTAACAGAAAAACTGACACTGGTTAGTTACTCTCCACTACATACCTGCAAAAATCATGTATGAAAGGCAGGGTCCCTGGCAAAGGAAAGCCACTTCCAAAGCCATCATGGCACATAGAGATGGCTCCAGAACCTTCTGACAGTGGCTCAGAAGGGTGGGTGGCGGCCAGAGACACCGTGGACATGAAGGCAGAGCATGTGGCGCTGCAGCCTGAGGACCAAGCACTTCCCAGCCGGGGCTCCCTGGAGTAATTTGCATGAGGAAACCAGTGCTCCACACATGGGGAACTAAGGTCCTGGTGCATGAGATACCCTGCGCCGAATACCCATTCTTGCTGTAATAGATCCTTCTCTTCATAAACTTTTCCAGAGTCTTAGGGCACAACATTGGGGGGGTACTGCCATGTTGACTGGCCATGAAGAAAATGAATGGCACCTCCCCATCCCAAAATTTCTCCCCGGGGTGGGCGACAGTACACCATGGTGCCTCTATGGCCCGGGACAGATGGGAACCTTCTGTACACATTGACCAAGACAGGGTCAACAGTCAGCATTCATGCTTCCTGCCCTCCTGTCCACTCCGTGCTGGGCACTGGTGTAGCTGGGGTAGGATGGGTCCTGGTTGAAAGGCCTGGGGAAGCCCTGGAGCACAGCCTGGCATCAGGAGGGCTGGGAGTATGACCCCGGAGATGGGGACCTAGCCTATGCCACACAGGTCAGCAGAGCCATCCACTACTAGAGAACGGCTCAGCTCAGGCTGAGCTCACAAGGACACTGTGTTCCTCCCTTCCCTCGCATCTTAACCCACATCTGACATCACAACTCTGTCCCATAAAGGGATGAGCTACAACAGGAGCTTGGAGGGTTAAAGACAGGCATGATTCTTCTGCCATACCTGGGTGGTCGCTGCTGGCATAGGTCAGCAGGAAGCCCCGGCCAGAGATGTGGGATCCACTCTCGAAACGCACGGTCACTTTGCTGGTGTTCAGCAGGAGCTTTCTGGGAGTGGTCACACTTCTGCAGTACGGACCTAAACACGAGCACACACGGGCACACTCACAATTCACATCTGCACGAAGAAGAGCTGTATGCACTTCTCCCGACAGTCAGATTTCCCATGTAACACATATGCAAGACTGATCCTTACCCATCTGGAGTTTTGCTCCATGCTGAGATGGAAAATCTGTGACTGACTTGTGAACTTGGTTAGACTCCCAGCCAATGAGGGGGAAAGTGGCTCAATCTAGATGAGCAACAGTCCAGAGCTGGTAAATTACAAACTAATCAAGATGCAGGTTTTAATTTTGGAATAAGATGACCAACAGAGACAACCTCAAATACACTGGATAACAAACAAAATGTTATCACAAAAATATATTCTAGAATCTTCCTAAATTTGCTCAAAGAATCACAAACTCCAAGGAGGTCCAGGATGGAGAGTCACACACAATAAAAATCTTAGGCATAGGCAATGTTCCTATTTGTATCCCTTTTATTTTATTCTGTAAAATGAGGTTTATACAAAAGCAGAATAATTTCCAAAGGTTTTTGCCACACCATAGTATAAATTCTGCAGTTAAGTGTATAATACTGCTCCTAGAGGAAGCTGCTTGGAAAGCAATAGGAATCTCAGTGAGCTTAAAGGGCAAGATTAGGCTGGGACAGCGGCAGAAAACCTATGCACGCGTGCTGCAGCGGGCTGCTTGCTACTAGGGAAAGCTCTAAACGGTTTGCAATCACTGGACTAAGAGTTTAGAAAAACAAAAACACAAAGCCCTTCCTAAGACTGTTCAAGCAAAAGTTTAGTTTGTAAACTGTCACCTCAAAAGTCCTGCAGACAAGATTCTATTAAATAGGGGCTAGCAAGTGGCTTCTAAAGACAGGTATCTGAATGTCACTAACTTCTCTAAAAACACAAGACAGCAATGAACAGCGAACACAATGACACAGTCGGCAGCAGGAGTGAAAAGGCCACTCTGATTTGGGATGAGTAGCACTGGCTTGGCGACCAGAGCCAGGGTGGGGGCCGCACTCATTTCCAGGAGAACATCTCAAACCCAGCTAGCAAGCATCAGACCTCTTTCCTGTCCGGTCCAGGAAATTCCATGGGACAGAATGAGACAGTGCCAGGTGTTCACACCCCAAATCACCTCTGTTCCCCATTACTAAGTTATAGCAAAACCCAAACAAAACAAGCCCCTCTTTAGAAACCCTCATATATAATTAATTTACATGACCTAATACTTGTAAATCAAAGAGTATGCCTGGCACATTCCAAGAGCCACACAGGTGCCTGCTGGTAAATGTGTCTTAGTTACTTTTCTCATTGCTCAAAATACCCGACACTCACAGTTAAAGGAGGATAGGTTTATTTAGCTCACAGTTTGTAGAGGTTTCAGTCCACAATTGGCTGGCTCTAAGGCAGTGCAGCATGGCAGAGGGCAACAGAAGAGAAATAGTTTGTGGCAGGCAGAAGGCAGCAAAGCAAGCAAGCAAGAGGGAGGAGACAAGCCTCTTTCTGTCCCTTATATTGTATCCAGGCTACCTGGATTAGTGCAGTGGACTGATTTAGTAGTCACATACCCTTGATCCCAGCATCACACACCCTAGACCCAGCCACTTCTGAAAAATCCCCAGCTATGACTGCATGAGACTTTAGGGAGACAACTACACCCAAGCCATAACAATGAATAAGTTGATGATATTGATGCCTGCTTTTCTTTAGGCTGTGTTCTATGGAGCAAGCATGTTTTATACCCATCTCTTTGTCTCCAGGGATGGCAGAGTGCCCAGCAGTGGCAGCCTCTCAAATACTGTTTGAGTGGAATTGAAATCTTCTATTTGCCAACCCAAACAAAAAGATATATAAAAACATATTTAATTTTGTCTCCTTGATACACCATGGAAAAGTCAACAGATATAGGGAAGCAGGAAAGAATAGTGTAATGGGTAACATTGGTTTCTGCAAAGCTTAAGTCCCTTGTGAGTACTATAGATGGGCAATCTAAGATGGAACCTTTCCCGTGTAATGCAGTTGAATAAGCACTTTCGCAAGATTAAAGTGAGCCAGACTGCCGTGCTCAACTTTTCCAACTTACTGTTTTACCTAAGTTCGAAACATCTTTATTTGCGCCAGCTACAGATAAAGACTTTTGCTTTATAAGATGAAGGATAAAAATGAAATAATCATCACTCGTTGCTATTAATAAATTAGAATCTTCTCTACCTACATTTACTCACTTTTATATTTACCAACTTACTTCTCTCCAAACTGCGTTGACAGGAATCTCTTGTTATGGTTTAGACCTAGAATTTGCCCTCAGTCTCAGGTACTCAGAGGTAGGTTTGGAAGGTGATGGGTCCTTGGGCACTGTGCTGTTGGGCACTGGTGAGGGCAGACCTAGCTGGAAGAGCCCAGGTGTGACCTCGGGGTGCTTCTGTCCCCAGCTCCTCCTCCTCTCACTGGATCTTTGGCTCTCTGCTTCCTGGCTGCTATGGGTTGAGCAGCTTTCTTCCACCAGCCCTTCCACCACGCTGTTCTGCCATGGAGCCACTGACGACTTTTCCTCTGAAATCGTGAGCCCAAATAAACTTCTCCTTCTTAAGTCGTGGGTGTTGGGTATTTGTCCCATTGATGCACAGTGACAAATACATCTCTGCTTAACTTTCTACAGCAGTTTAGAGTGCTGATGAAAACTATGAAGCAAGGAAGTACAAATGATCAGTGAGAATTTATTTGAATTCTTTTTTTTTTTTTTGCGGCACCGGGGATTGAACTCACGACCTTGTACTTGCCAGGCGGGCGCTTAGGCCACTGAGCTAGATCCCTGGCCCTATTTGGATTCTTTTTAGATTTTGTTTGTGAAAAAGGTGAAAGAAGGGTTGCAAAATTGTACATATTTTTCAAAAATAGAAAAACTGTATGTCCTCTAAGTTGTGCAATGTATACGATTCCCTAGACCAAGCCACATAAGCATAGTAAAACTCTAATTTGGTTTCACCCTTCTGAAGTTATGACAGGTGTAAACACTGCTGGAAGAAGTTCAAAGCAAAGGAGGACAAACCCCCCCTCTAATTACCCGTAGCCCTAGACACAGTTCCCTCCCACATCCTTACCAATGTGCTACAGAAACCTAACCCAGAATGGAGGGAGAGGACATGCCCTTTCCGCCTACAGGACATTATTCAAGGCATCCTCACAGTTCCATCACAACCACGGTCTCCCCATGGCAGGAGTGAAGTCAGTCTCGGGGGCACAGGAGCTGCCAGGCAAAAGGGCCCAGTCACTTCCTGACTCCAGCCTTGCCAGATGCGGGCTCCTCCTCACGGACTCGGGATAACTACATCCCTAGAGTTGGAAAAGGTGAGGGGTGAGACAGCAAAATGGGACAGGCAGTGAGAGGGAAACTCCAGGCGTTCCAGGCCTGGCCTGTGTGAGGGTCTCAGCCTTTGGTTGACTTTTTTGAGGACAAACTCTTCTGATGGAGCCCCTCCACCAGTAACTCGGCCCGAACCACACATATGGCCAGTATTGGAGGCCCTGTGAAATCATAACAGAGCTGGAAATGTCCTCTTGCCTGGTGACCCAGCCACCGTAATGCCACAGCACACACCTTGCCCATGCCTGTGGGAGCAAACTGCCTGTGTGGATGGCCCCACGCAGCACAGCACACTCACTTGTGTGCAGCGTGCAATACTGGACCACGACACTGCCCAGGGTTGAGGCTGGGTTACACGGTCACGGCCTGTAACGTGTTCACACCACGTTTGAGACTGTACCTGCCTGTGTACATGAAGCAGTCTGCTGGGAAGTCACCCTGGTACAGCCAGTGACTGGGTCACTGCGTGCTGTGATGTCCACTCACCAGCATGACTGAGCAGAACTGCCCTTCTCAGAACAAATCCCTGCTCTGCATGACACAGGTCTGCACTTCTGGCGAGGACACCCCCTTCCCTCTACTTTTAAGAAGCCAGTGTTTGAACATTTACAAAGATAAATTTCACTAGAAACCCCAAAGGCCACAGACACTTCTCACTTTGCGTGGGGCTCGTTCTCTGGCAGAGCAGCACCCTTGGATGGGCAAACCTGTCTTAATTCAAGGTCGCACTCCACTCCAGCTCTGCCCTGGACCAGGGCTCACAGCTTCCAGCCAGCACTGCCACATCCCTCTGCACCCTGCCCTGCCCTGTCCTTATCTGCAGGCAGGCTCAGCCTTCCCATGTGTCACCGATTCCCACCTGGCCAACCGATGTGGCTGTCCATTAGGCAGAGAGAGAAACTGAAAGCTGTCACTTCCTGCAGGCTGTGCCCAGCAGCCTGACTGTGTGAGGAGCTGTGAGAGTTGCAAATGGGGCAGCACCAAGGCGCTTGGCACCAGGCTTGAGATCAAGCCTGGCACCATAGACTGATTTCCCGAACAGG
>RJWT010053914.1:0-10321 GCA_004365215.1 Cuniculus paca | reverse complement strand
TAATAAATGTAAAACCTTGCCATTATTTCTGCTTGTCTTGGACAATTCTTTGATCAGGACAGAAAGAACCTAGAAACCATCTCTAAAAGAAGACTGGAGCACTTTAAAACCCAATGACATCTTAACTTTTACCGTTTTCATGCCCTTGTGCTTTTTGGAAAAAAGAGTTGTTTTATTATCCATTGTGTGTTGTGGTTTAAAAAAAACTATTGTTTATTTAAATTATAACTATTAAAATTCTTTATAGTCTCTTAATCCTCAGGTTCCCTTTCCCTTTCTTTTCTTTATAATTGATCTTTCTTCCCTCCCCACCTGCCTCCCTCACTCCCTCCCCTCCCCTTCCTTCTTTTCTTCTTTCTTTCTTTCTTTCTTTCTTTCTTTCTTTCTTTCTCTCTCTCTCTCTCTCTCTCTCTCTTTCTTTCTTTCTTTCTTTCTTTCTTTCTTTCTTTCTTTCTTTCATTCTTTCATCAAGTCCATAGTCTGGTTTTCCTTAGTGTTAATCTTGGAAGGTATCCGAGGTTTCTGCCCTCGTATAAATTACGGGACATTATGGCGGTGGTCCAGCCTGACCACTACCCCCTCTCTCCCATTCAGCCCTGATCACAACTTCCTCTTTCCTTTCCTGATCGCAGGAAGAAAATTCCAATCAGTTTCTCACACGTCATTAATGCAAGCCCCAAGCCCCGCTTCTGGTGAGAGGTCATATAATCCCCCCGCCATTGCCTCCTCTATATCGGGTGGAGGAGATAGCTCAACCGCACAAGTTGTACACTCCTCTCGCGTCCTCAGTAAAAGGCGGTTTTCCCTCTTTTTTCCTTTTTCCTGCTTCTCTGTTACACCGGAATACCCTAACATGCAGCTTGTTCCCCAGTGCTTGGGGCCTCTTATTTGCAGATGAGATAGGCTAGCCACTCTAAAAAACATTTGCTCACCTATTGTTTTGGAGAGGGACATATTAAAGATAGATTAATGGTAGGAAGATGAAGGCTGAATAGAACTATGGATATTTAGCAGTAACTGGTGAGATTTTACGCACAGTTTTTTTGCCTTTGGGAAAAAAATATTCCCTCACTGGCGTCAATTTGTATCCGTGAGGTCCCCAGGGTTGAAATAAGGAATTTACCCCACCTTTTAAAAATAAATTGGTAGGTTCGCTGACTCTAATTGTGGAAAAAGATTATTCAGGATGCACCAGTAAAAACCAAACATGAAAAGGGCTTATTTTAGCTGCACTCGAAGAATCTTGGGGTGCAGGTACTCAGAAAATAGAGACAGTTACAAGCTGGAGTAGGGTACATTTCAAAGGTGGTTTATCTTTTTATTTTTATTTTTATTTTTTGAGGCAGGATCTAACTATACAGTTCAGGCTGGCTTGAAGTCACAATGTAGCGCAGGCTGGCTTCAAAGTTGCAACGATCATCCTGCCTCAGCCTCCCAAATGCTGAGATTACAGGTGTGTACCACCATATCCGGCTCAGAGGTGCCTTTAAAATGAGTGATCTAGGATGTGTTCTGTCAGGTTACAGTGCAAGCCGTTGATGAATGTTTAAAGTTGAGATGTGCTGCCACCAATATGGAGGAAGATAATTCACAAGTAAAAAGGACAGATTGCAATAGCAATAGGACCTTTAGGATTTTTTTTTTTTTATTGAATGAGTTTCCTGAAAGGCAAAGGCTTGTCTCAAAGCTGCAGTACTTTTTCTTAAAAGTACAATTTTAAAATCTCAATTTCTTTTTTTCTTTTTTTAACCTACTTTTTATTTTTTCTTTCCTACCTTGTTACTGTTATATATGTCGCTTTAAAATTAACAACAAGTCTAAAAATAGCATACTGATTAAGCAGGCACTAGGGTGTTTGCCTGAGTTCAGGTCCTAGCTTCACTTCTTAGTGACTTTGTATCCCTGGACAAGTTACTCACCTAGTTATTTCAATATTTGCTTGTGTAATATGAGGTGATAATCATCATGAGGTTGTGGTGAGGATCAAGTAACATAATACATATAAAGTGCTTTGAATAGTGTCTGGTAAGCCCAAAAAATGCTCAATATTTTAACCTATTATTGTTGTTATTTTTTATAATGGGGTATAGATTGAAAGTGATCAGCTTAAGTCCAATGTAAATGTCTAACAATTTTCAACTCTTTCATTTGCTTTTCCTCCTGGTACATTTCCAGCTCTGATTGGTGTAATGGGAATAAAATTAATTTATCCACAGCTGTTGTTTTATCTCTGGCTATTTTCTAACTCTTTGGCAAATACATTATCAGCCTTTAAACTAAACAATTAGTCCTGGCTTGAAAGAATCTGTATATATCTTCAAGGGTATATAATAGGAAACGAATCCTTTGTTCCTTCTGTTTATACATAAACTTCAAAATGTAACTACTGAAACCTCTGTGATCTCTAGGGCATTTGGGGAAAGACAGAAAAAAAGACTACAGGAATTAAATTTTGGCAACAAAGAGAAAGCTGGTATATTTCTATGCTCACTTAAAACTCAGATCTGATTCCTGCGTTTATATATTTTTTTAATTGCAGGTGGTTTTGCCTTTGTAGGGGGGTTGAATTGTGTCTCCAAAACAATATGTCCAAATCTTAACCCCTGGTATCTGAATGTGAATGTGAATTGATTTGGAAAGAGAGTCAGCAGATGTAATTAAGTTAAGGATCTCAAATGAGATCATTCTGGATTTATTTATTTATTTATTTATTTATTTATTTATTTATTTTTTCCCAGCATCAGGGATTGAACTCACCACCTCTCACTTGCCGGGCAGGCGCTTAGGCTACTGAGCTAAATCCCCGGCCCTTGTCTTTTTGAGACAGGGTCTCACTATGCCATTCAGGCTGGCCTTGAGCTCTCTTTGTAGCCCAGGCTGGTCTTGAACTCACAATGATCCTCCTGTCTCAGCCTCCCGAGTGCTGGGATTACAGGTGTGTGCCACCAGGCCCAGCTATTCTGAACTTAGAGCTGGCCTCAAATCCAATGACTAGTATCCTGATGAGACAGTAAAGGAGAGAAGACAGAGAAACACAGGGAGAAAGCCTGTATTAGTCGCTTTCTCTTTGATGGGATGAAATACCCAGCACTCACAAGAAAGCTCTCTTTTGGCTCATGATTTCAGAGGGTTCAGTCTGTATGTGGTTGGCTGGCTCTGAGGCAGAAAGGACCTGGTAGACGAAAGCTACTAAACCCACAGCAGCAGAGGGAGGAGAAGGAGCCAGAGACAATTTTAATACTACCAGTCATCCATCTACCTCTGAATGCAGGAGACCTTTTAGGGACATTTTAGGTCTAAACTGTGACACTCAATGAAAATGAGTTAGACATTGGAGTGATGTATCTACAGGCCATCATTTGGGACCAGGATGGGACAACAGAAGCTAGGGGAGAGGCATGGAAAAGACTCTGTCTCAGGGTCTCTGTAAGGAACCAATCTTGCCAACACCTTGATTTCTGTCTTCTAGCTTCCAGAACTATGAAAGGATATTTGTGGTTTTAAGTTGACAAATTCGGGATCACTTGGTATGGTAGTCCGATTCTCATGAAAATAAAGGACATTCTGAACACTTAAAATCTCTTTTTCTTTTTTTTTTTTTTGCAGCACCGGGGATTGAACTCATGACCTTGCGCTTGCCGGGCAGGCGCTTAGACCGCTGAGCTAGATCCCCAGCCCTGTTTTTGAAACAGGGTCTCACTATGCCATTCAGGCTGGCCTTGAGCTCACTTTGTAGCCCAGGCTGGTCTCGAACTCACAACGATCCGCCTGTCTCAGCCTCCTGAGTGCTGGGATTACAGGCGTGAGCCACCACGCCCGGCCAACACTTAAAATCTTAAATTGAAGAAATTAGAAGTGAAATTAGAGATCTAGACATTTTATATCTGCCAGTACAAATAACACACACACACTTTTGATTTCTTCTAAATTAAACATGGCTGAGAAAATAACAAGCTCTGACTAACTACTGTGACACACACCAGGTTCTAATTTTCTTTTTTAAGACGGGCTCTCTCTATGTAGTTCAGGCTGACCTTTACTCATGGCGATCCTCCTGCCTCAGTCTCATGAGTGCTGGGATTACAGGCATGCACCACCACGCCTGGCAAGGTCTGTGTATTTAAGGAATTCAAATATTTAAACTGTGTTACTTATAAACTAATCATATATTTATATCTTCAGAGACCTGAGTTACCTGTTGTCTGAGTGTGTTTGTGTGTCTTTAAAAAAAAAGCCACAGACTGGGAAATTTATAAAGAATAGAGATATATTTTTGTACAGTTCTGGAAATTGGGGTGTCCAAGATCAAGACACTAGCAGCTTTGGTATCTGGTGAGAATTGTTGTCTGGTTCCAAGATGGTGCCATCAGGGCATCCTCTGGGAGGTGTAGGGATGCTGTGCCCTCACATGGTAGAAGGTGGAGGGGCACGAGAGCTGAAAGACCTAAATCCTATTCAAGATGGAGGATCACTGAGGGCCTCAACACCTCTTCAAGTTCCCAGACACACTAGGGAACAGAGCAGTTGGGGTTCCAGGACTGATATTCAAGACCCAACTCTGATGTTCGTGGACTCATCTTAGTTTGCTCATATTTAAAGTGGGGATGTCTTAGTCGTTTTCTCATTGCTGGGACCAAATACCTGACATCCACAACTTAGAGGAGGAGAGGTTTACTTAGGCTCACACTGCAGTCCATAATGGGCAAGTTCCGAGGCAGGAATGGCATGGTTGAAGGGCTTGAGCAAATGAACTCTGCTCATGTCATGGGAGCCAGGAAGCAGAGAGAGAAGGGAAGAGATGGGGAGGGACATAGGGTTTTCAGGTCACAGCCCCAGTGACCTGTCTCTAACCAGGCCTTACCACCTGACAGCATATTCAAATAGTGTCCCCATAATTTAATCACTGTCCAAATACATGAAGCTATTGGTGGGTGCATCTCATCTATACCATAATGGGGGTTAGTGACTGCTATCTCTCTGTGTGGTTAGAAGGATTAACTGAAATGGCAGACATGCAAGAGATGTCATTCCAGCCTCCCTTGCAATTAGTAAGGACCCTGCAGTTCTGAACTACAAATCCACTTCTGCCTGTCTGGCTCTAAGTCTTCTCCATACTCCTGTTCTTTTTTTCCTCATCTGCTGGCCAGATGCAGAGGGCTTGGTAGATATCCTCAAGACATAGCTAGAAGACTGTGGGGCTTCTAGACTGCTTCCTCAGCACCCAACTAAATTTCCATGAGCAAGAAATAAAATCATCTTAGATTAAGCCACTAAGGTTAAGTTATTTGTTACAATAGTGAGTATACCCTAATATTACAGGCAGGTAAGTTAGGTAGACATTAATATACATCAGAGAGGAGCTGGAGTCTCAGAGAAGTCAACGTAAAAGCAAAGACCTCAGAATTGTGGTTGGTGGCACATATGAAGAAGGCCAGGCAGATCAATGGCCAGGTCTACATGCCTCCCTAAGGCATAAGCAATAACTCAAAATTATGTTGTAATTAGCACCACCTTGTCCAGTAAGCCAGATGGGCATCTGTCACCCAGGTGGATGGGTGACCAAAGCATCTGGACCCATCCCTTCCCAAAAATGCCTCTGTTCTTTTCATGTTCCCTTGCTACATGACTCATTTCCCTACTGGATCCATATTAGCTAAGCGGCTGCACTTGTTATCCTATAGGTTGATGGTAGTTTGACCCATGTTGTGACTTTGCTGTAGAAATTTCTTCTGAAAAAGGGCCTCTGTGGCCACCCCATTTGGGATCCTTTTTGAAAACCCAAGAGCTATTCCTTTCTCCTTATTTCCAGTATAACTCTTGACTTCTTCCTTTGGCTTGTGACTTCATTCCTTGATGTTGTTGGACCACGAACTCGGTACATTAGACATTTAACAGGTTGGGAGTTATATTTCTCTTGTATCACTAGTAGAGTAGATAACAACATTCACCTTGTTTTATTCTCTTTTATTTTACTTTCTGGCTTAGATCAAATAGAAATCATAGCCTTAATCAACCGAGTAAAGAATTCTTTTTTTAAACCTGATCAAGTATGTAATTTTTGCTCCATATTGTTTTAATGAACAAACAAGTCAGCAAATTTTCTGTCCTTTTAACTTTATTTTCTAACAAAATACACAACAAGATTTAAAGAGTAATACTTCTTTGAAATTTTGGGTGTATATACTCTGGTATTAATCTTATTCCCAAATCTCATTATCCCATGGAGAATCCCTGATAAAAATTTACAGGGGCGCGAGCTCTATTTGGGAAAACAAAAAGTGCAATCATCTATTCAGGATGGAGGTTTTTCAGGGTGTGTGTGTGTGTGTGTGTGTGTGTGTGTGTGTGTGTGTGTGTGATTTGTGGACTGTGGTTTAAGCTAAGCTTTCACAGCTGGGGTTTTTCATATGAGTCAAGATTACTCTCTTGGCTAAGCCCTTTAGAAGGTCACTGTGAATAAACCAGAAAGGGCATCATACCCATTTTAGAAGCCAGGCTTAAACTTGTAATTGAAGAAAAGCAAAATGAAATGTGTGTACTGCATGAGAGCAGGGGTATCTGGGTCTAGGAGTTAGGACTTCGGAAGTAGGTTTTGGAGGTAGGGTCAGAAATCTCAGCTTTCAAAGTCTTCATGGCAACCTTGAAAAACCAGAACAGCTTTGTAGTAGCATAAAATGTAAGTAGCTACAATATTTAGGGGTGTGGTTTACTTTGTACTTCAGCTCAAAAAGAGTTTCTGGAATTTAGAACGTAGGATCAGGGTTCTTTCATATGATGATCACATTTCTTCCTGGAGTCTGAGAGACCTAGAGAATTATCCTGCTAGGCAGTTTGTTTTTCTCCTAATTGGCACCCCTCAAATCACATGTCCTCCCCTAGTTTATAAACGCATAGGCACAGCATTACCCTACACAAACAAGGGCGTTCTCTTTCCAAGCTCCCAGCAGTCCCAGTTCTTGGAGGAGACCAAGAGGATCTGTTGCTTGCACATCTCTCCCAGCAAGCCTGCGGTCCTGGGCCTGTTTTCCTTCAAGTCATGTTAGTGACTTGATCCCTCTACTCTGTGATGACAGCTATATTATTTTTGACAACTGTGTGTCTTACTTTGCAGGACAGTAAATCTAATGCAAGTATACTTAAATAAAAATGGGAGATTGCTATGTTTTAAATAAATGTCCTCCAAAGAGTGGGAGGTCTTCAGGTCATTGGTGGAAGTAACCCTCTAAGGGAACAGTGGGACCCCAACCCTTTTGTCTCCCTTTCTTTAGCCTCCTAGCCATGTATGCTGCCACACCACAGACCCAAAAGTAACAAGGCTAATCACTCATAGAGTGAAACCTTTAAAGTTGCAAGCCAAAATAAAATTTTTCTCTCTATAATTTATCTCAGGTATTTGCTAGAGAGATGTAAAGCTAACTCACAGCTTATTCATTCATCTAGCTGAAAAATTTAGAGCTGTATTGATCCAGGGCTAAAGTAACATCATCAAGATCTGATCTCTCTTCTCTCTTTTCTTCCCCACCATCTGTCTTTTCTTCTCTCTTTTATTAACTTTCAGCCCTACTTCCTCAAATTTTAGTTCTATTCTCAGTGGCAACCTGGTTTGAAGGTAGCCTACATCTTTCAGTGTCTGAGGTTTGAGTTTATTAAGACAGAATGCCTGTTTCTATCACAGCACCGCCACAGAAGGTCTTACTGAGTTTCACTGGCTCTGCTTGAGAACATACGCTCTTCCTAAGACCAGTCACTGTGGGTGGGGAATTAGAACGCTCTGCTTGGCAAGGGTTACATGTGGTATTCTTTGTACTCGGCCGGGTGATGTTTTGAGAAGGGGCACGACAGGGTTAGTGTGCACCTGAACCACATAATAAGAGAATTGGGGACAGTAGATTTCCGAAAGAAAATGAGGACAGGAGCTATTAGTGGAAGAAGGGTGAATGAACACTAGATGACCCCAAATCTAGTGCTACCTCAACCTGCTTTGTATTAAGATTACAATGCAAATCTTTAATCTCGGGTAGCAGAAGGAGACTTCAATTTTCCTAACTTTGGAATTGATAGAGAAATTTTCCTTGAATGTATATCCAAAGTTCCCTGGAAACAAAATTTCAGATAAGAGGAGTGTTTCTGGAAGTGTCTGTGCACACTCCCAGCCTTGAATACCAAGGGGAGAGAAAGGTTGCTATAATGTCAGCATTTAGCCTCAGCACTTCCACGTGTTTCTATGTCCAACAGAGAGCTTGCAGATATTAATAACTTGAATACTAGATCATTAGTTCCTCGGTGGATGGTGCAGGGCCACAGAGTGAAGCCTTTTTCTGAAGCTTTCGCTGATGAATTTTGTAAGTCCCCTAGGAAACCACAGGGTTCACAGGCCTTAAGGAATTGAGAACAGCGTGGTCTCCAATAGAGGAAGTTCTGGTGAGTGTTCTGCATGCTGCATGTCATATGGCCCCTTGACCTTCTTTCTCGTGCACTCATATATGGGGACATCACTGGGAGGAACTGCGGTTAAGGTGGCTGATGGAAAACACTTGCTGACCTCAGTCTACTATCCCACCCCGCTGTCATGGTAGAACTGGAGAGCACTGAAGACAGCATTGCAGGGGACACCAGCAGAACAGGCAAAGCCCTCTTTTCCAGTTCCTTTTCCCCACTGCGTTCTGAAACCACAAGGTTTCACAGCTCTCTCTATTCCAGGCAGGAAATTGGAGAATATCTCTTTAGCAACACCTGTCAGCCTAAGACAAAAAAAAATGATAACTAGCCTCAACCTAAAAAAAAATATCAATCTCATGCCTCAAGTCCACTAGGTAACGGGCTCTGTGCACAGCTACCATTATTCCTCATTTCGTCCCCAAGCTCAATTATGTAGACAAGGCAGAGGTGTAAATTACCAGCAGCAAAGATGCGTGCACAAAACGTAAACTCACACTTGCTACGGTGGGCCACCAATGTGGCTCACTCTTTGAACAGGCAATCCCAAAAGGGAGACTGGGCAGCTAGATGATTTACAGTGCCCACAAGATAAAAGCCAATCAGAGGCTGCTGCTCTGTCTCTTATTATGCCCATATCCCTTGGTGATGGTTGCCATGGAGTCTTTGTCAGGACTCCACTTCTGTGGATTTAGTGTCTCTCCTTGGGGGCATCTCAAAAAAATTCCAGGAAGCTCTGTTTTACTCTTCACTGCAGTTGCCTTGATGTGTCTGTTACTATGGGGATACACGTTTCCGTGTTCATAGCAGCTGATGAAGACACCTCTTGGGGAAATTCTGTTATGGCTTTTGACTTCTAACCTACCGATTCGCTAGATTCCTAAAGGAGATTAAAAAGATGATGAAGATTAATTTGGAAAAAAAAAAGAGAGAGAAAAATTTCATTGTAAGACCTGACTTCTAAAGCATTCACACTGCAGGGGAGATCAGCTTAGATGTCTGTTTTGTCACGGTGCTGGTCCCAGCGGAGCAGGGTTATTTGCACTCCGTAGGCGTTGTATGTGGAAACCTCAGAGTGAGTGCCCTCAAGAAGCAATCATGCAATTAAACTCAACCTGTGCATGCCCTGTGAACTATGAATGCCCAGTATGGAGGCAGAAAGCATCTATCTTTTCTTCCGCAAGCCTGAGAAGACTCTTTTCCAATGTCCCCAAACTATCTCAGTAATACAATATGGCCAGGTTATTTTTTCTTGTCTCAAATATTCCAGAAAAGCAGAATTGTATCCTTTTATTAAAAATGGATAGGAAAAGCAATTGTAAATACAGAGAAGTTTTTTTTTAAGTTAATATTTTTGGATTTTACTGAAAAAATAATGGGAAATTATCAAAGGATTGCACTCAGGCAAGTGATACAGTCTGCACAGTGATGACAAAAGGATAATTTGACTTCTGGGCTAAGTTATTTTTACTTTAGATATTCTACTACCCTTGCAACACATGCTGAGTACCTGTTATATGCCAGGTGTTTGGTGTTGGTGGTGGACTGACAAGTTAGACCCTGCCCTCCTCAGTTTCCCTGTGTGGGGAGACAGACATATGCAGAAAAACATCACTGTAATACGTGTTGGTCACCGTGTTTAAACAAATTTGTGTAAAGTGCTGTAGAAGTATAGGCTGTGTATACCGAAACCCCAAAATCTGAAATGATCCAAAACCTGAAACACGTAGAGCACTGTCCTGATGCCATAAGTGGAAAATTTCACACTTAGTCTCAAGTGACTCTCTGCAGTCAAAATACAGGTGTAATAAAAATATTGTGTAAAACTATCTCGGGCTGTGTGTTTTAGTGTTTATGAAACATGAATGAGTACGTGGTGTAGTCT
>RJWT010053913.1:0-10354 GCA_004365215.1 Cuniculus paca | reverse complement strand
CCAGTGATAGAAACCAGCCCTCCGGAACAGAGGCTGCTGTGGAGAGGACAGTAATGTTGCCCAACACAGTTATTTTTCTTGCTGATGCTAATTACAGTTTGCAGAACATAAACTGGGGAAACGTAGCCCACCCAAACAAATTCCAGAAATGGGTCCATTGCCTCCATAGTAGCCTCGGAGGAGAAAGCTACTTCTACATCTTTCACCTTTGTCTTTCCCAGTGTGTCTGGCAAGCACAGAGAAGTGTACTCACTCACACACAAGGTGAGTTTAGAATTGCAAATTTTCCCAAACTTGAGGCCTCTTTTTTGGTGGCTTTCTCTGCTGCCAAGCTGGAAGCATGAAGCAGAGGCAGACAGAAGTCACCACCGGGCTGGCTGGGGTTTAATTACATGTATGTGTGGCATGATGGTGGCTAAGAATGCAATTGCACAACTAACTAATTATGTTGAAACAACAAATTTGAGTTCCACATAGGGCCTGCCCGGGAGACCACCACGTTGTCATTTTGCCACACAATCCTTCCTTTTTCCCATTTTAACATCACTTGTTGGATCTTTTCCATTAAAACTCTTTTCCTCCTCTCAGGACACCATCAAGGGTGATCTGCTCAGAGGACACTTCCCTGATTTTACGCCACCTACCACATCAGAACGAAGGGATCTCTATCATCACAGGATACTTTGTGGATCATAGACTACTGTCAGTAACCAGACCTCAGTTACCAAACTTGGAAAACAGGAGTCATGAATCTCTGAGGTCTTTCCGAGCTTCAACCTTTTATGGTTTGCCAACTGTACCTCAATAAAGCTGAAAAATTATATTATACATAGTTAATTATAAGCTACTATTTAACTCTTAAGTATTTTTAACAAATAGTGTTTGTAAAAGGTTTCAGGTCAACACATTAAGTTGAAATTCAGGATCAAAACAACTGTTAAAGTACACTTTTGAAATTGTACACTTTCACACAAATAAAACTTCAAAATGAAAAAAATAAAACAACTGTTTTACTTTTTGAGTTCTTAGGAATAACCACTTATTGGCTTAAAAATATGAGAGGAAAGATTATGACTTTGAAAACAGAAAAACAGAGTTCGTGCATCAATGGAGCTGTTTCTAGCCAAATGACCTGAGCAGAACTTTGGCTTTTGGACCTCAGTCTCCTCACCTACAAAATGGAAATAGTATTGCTACCATTCATAAGTGAGGCAGTCGAGTGGATTACACTGGGCTGTTCCTGGGAAGGCACTTTATACATAATGAAATGCATTGAATTCGTTATATTAATAAACTCCCTGAGTGATACTCCTCCTACTCTAAAAAATATTACCATTACTACTGCTTAAACATCTCGAAACACACATTAACATTTTCATAATTGTGTCCAACTATCTACATTATGCCTCTATCTGAAGCACAATGATTTTTCAATAAAAATCCCTGGAAACCAGCCGGGCATGTTGGCTCACACCTGTAATCCCAGTACTCAGGAGGCTGAAACAGGAGGATTGTTGCAAGTTCGAGACCAGACTGGGCTACAAAGTGAGCTCAAGGCCAGCCTGAATGGTATAGTGAGACCCTGTCTCAAAAAGACAAAGCCTGGGGATCTAGCTCAGTGGCCTAAGTGCCTGCCTGGCAAGTTCAAGGTCATGAGTTCAGTCCCCGCTGCCACAAAAGAAAGAAAAAAAGTCTCTGGAAACCTTGATATTAACCATCGAAACAGTTTTGGTGAAGGCTTACTTTGCAGTAAGCATTTGCCACACACACAGAATGAAGGAATTAAAATAGCTTTGTGTCAAGCCCCAGATTTGCAAATGAATATGTATGTTTATCTTGAGAAAATTGCTTCCACTTTTGAATTTTAGTTTCCTTGTCTATAAAGCAGCAATGACAGTGTCTACTACTAAGGACTGTTGTGAAGATTACAGTGCGATAATCCACCTGAAATGGGCAGATACAATGACTGACGCATAGCAAGCACTCAACAAAAATTAGTCCCTCTCTCCTACTTCCCCTTTTCTTGAACAACAAAACTCTAAAATTCCACCACAAAAGACATTTGAGTCCATGAATGTGCAGGGCCTGAGGGGGTGGCTCTGGTGGGTGACGTCAGAGACGTCTGGGTTGAACCAGAATCCCCATTCCAATATCACAGTTGGATCCCTGTGTGAGCTTTCAACCACTATGCCCATCACCACAACATTCTATGGTGAGCATTTAATTTTTTTTTATAAACAGAAAGATTATTCTCAATGATGCATGCGATAAATACGCTGGCTTTAAACCTTTTAAAAATATTAAAGGTTTTACTGCTCCACGTTTGACAGCCTTGATTAATCCTTTCCACACAGAAATGTTCAGGAGGATTCTGTGGTCGGGTTTTAAAGCACCCACAGTATTCTTTGATAAATGTAAAGGAAAGGTAAAGAGCTTTTAAAAAGAGCAAGAGATTCTCATGCCACACAGAGCAGACAAAGAATCCAAAGACCCAGAACGCTTCGCAGTGTGGGGAAGGGTTGGGGAGTGGTGCAGAGGAATGGGGCTTGCAAACCCCCCTTCCTGGAGTCTGCAGTGAAAGGCAGTGAAAGGCACATGTCCAGCCTGACCAGAAAGAGTTTGCTTCTCTGCTGGGTTCCAAATGGAAGGCGTGGGAGGGGGCAAGAGGCAGGGCCAGAGAAGGCCGTGACAAGGCAGAGAGGATTAAAATGGAGTGTGCCTCTTCCTCTCAGCTCTGGACTGTTCAGCTGCATCCTACCAGCTCTTTCAGCTACTAGGCTACTTCCTGCACCAACCTCTCCAATCCCAAACCACATTTTGAGCTCCTCTGAAGAACTGGAAATGCCTTTGTGTGGCTTTCCCTCTCAGCACTTCATTTGGATTTTGTACATGATAGATACCTAACAGGTATCTAGTAAACAGAGCTGTGTTTAAGAAATCCTT
Source organism: Cuniculus paca (assembly GCA_004365215.1). Taxonomy (NCBI): domain Eukaryota; kingdom Metazoa; phylum Chordata; class Mammalia; order Rodentia; family Cuniculidae; genus Cuniculus; species Cuniculus paca. The sequence goes on along the minus strand of RJWT010053913.1, from coordinate 7,411 downwards.
TATATGACTACCTAATGACACTCTTCTAACAATGACACTCTAAAAATGACACAGATTCTACTTCTTTCCACACCCATGTTACAAAAGAAAACATCTTAGGGACTAAATCACGGAGGCTTCCAGAATAAAGCCTCATGTGACGCATACCTCTTGAGGCCGTTGGCCAGGCCAGGTGAGCTGGACAGGCTTTCCAGTGTGTGGGGGCTCCTTGTCTGGGGAAGGACACGTGTCACCATGGGGTTGGTTATTACGATCTCAGTGCAGATGGAAAGCCAGTACACCAAAAGGAAAAGCACAGTACACCAAACCCGGGATTTTTGTTCCTGGGAGTTATCAGAAAAAGCTTGGAGAATGAGTGCCTGAGTGCCGGACACTTTAACTGAATGCTAGAGGACAATGCCAAGCTGGACCGGGGGCAGAAGCATGCTATATCATGCATATGGTTTTGATCTGTGAACTGCCACTGTGACTCCAAATGGAACATTCCTTCTGCTAATCCACCTCCCCCACAAAAACCTCTGTGTCGGCCCACCCTGCTCTGAGGTTTGCTTTGACACCCAGGTCAATCTGCAATCCCAGCCCCATTAGCTTTTGATGAGAGCATTTTCCCAGCACGAAACACCAACATATTTGCCACAAGATATTATGGGGGCAAAGGTGTAATTCAATTATGTGACTTAATCAATTCAAATGGCTAATATACAGGAATCTCAAGATGTCATCCAGCTTTCAACTAAAGGGGAATAATTGTTCCATAATTTCTTAATTCTCCCACAAGACAGTTTAAATTAAAGGATGTCAATTTGCAAAGCCAGACTGCATTGTATTCTTAAATTGGGCCTGAAATAGCCACAAGATGAAGGGTAATAAGGCAGAGAGCACAGCCCAAAGTGCCTGGTGCCGTGCGAAATTGTTTAATACAGTCAGACCCTTTAATCTTCATATCTATTGATGCAGAAAGCAGCATATTTCTGTCACTTATGATAAGAAACATTACTTTTTAAATTCCTTGGTGAGGTCTGCAGATCTCAGGCAGCCAAGATAGCAAGATTCTCTATTTCTGTTTCTGTGAACATTTCTTTTTCCCTTTAAATTGGTTTTATTCTAATCCATTTAGTCTCCGATCTACGTCAGGGACAAGTTGCCCTGAACGGAACCACACAGGAGGAGAACAAAGGCGGGCCCCTCTGTGCCCAGCTTCTGCTGGCCGGCACCTCCTGCATAAGTCAGTGATTAAACAAATAAGGAACCTGGAAGCATTAACTGTGGGGCCACGATTTGTCCAGAAAGGAAGAGAATTGGAAATAGCTTTAGAGAAAAGCAAAATCACACTCAAAAGTGAAGAGTAGCAGGACAAGGGGTAGATTGGTACTATTTTCATGAAAGAATCAAATGTTTTACTCACGAGTATCCTCAAAAGTGATTCAGTCAATGTGTCCCAGCTGCGTGGAGGTGACTCTGAGGAAAAGAGGACCCCTGGGGTCTGGATTGAAGAAATTGGATGATGTTTTTCTGAGATTGCCCAGGCCACAAGTTAGGAATCGTCATTTAGAGAAGCCACGGAGACAGCTGCAACAAAGAAAGCATATGTCAATTTCAAGAGCAAGATGGGGAGAAAGGAGGGCACACGCCAGGGTGAAGCGGTCGTCTGCAGTGTGTGGCACATGCAGGCGGGCGTCGGGTGCAGAAAAGCTTTGGAGCTGCACTGGGCTAAACAAAAGGACATTTGTTAGGGTCTCTGTGCCAAGCACTGTGTTGGACTATGGGGAGGATATGAAAAAGCACTGTTAAGGTTTATATGTGGATGCCCCCAAGAGCCTCATGGACTTATACACAGGGTTTCTGAAAAGTGACTGGATTAGGACTATGGGTTTATAGCTGACTTCCTGTCGGGAGGTGGGATCTTGTTGCAAGAGGTAGGCCACTGTGAGCGTGGCCTGCAAGGCTCTCTCTCCCTTTCCTGCTCCTTCCTTGACCCTCTCTGCTTCTCTGCACCAAGCCACAAGCAACCATCCTCTGCCAAGTCCCCTTGCCATGCTGTCCTGCCTTGAAGTCAGCCAATCAGGGGCTGAGATTTGAACCAAAATACTTCACTCTTCCATTAAGGTGCCAGAGTTTTGTCTCAGTGACCAGAGAGTGACTAAGACACACTCTTCAATCTTTATTCTTAAAATTTGGATTGGATTATACATATCCAAGCCTAAACCCAAAAGCTATACATACATTACATACTTCTCACTTGCATGAAACCAGCTTCAGCATAAATGACTTGAAGTGGAAACATCACATGTTACATGTACAAGAAACTGTACATGTTACATTTTGATACATATCAAATCACCATCCAGAAGAGTGGTATGATTTTACACTTTCTTTAGAAGTGTTTGAAAGAACTTTTCCACACCTGCACCAACAGAGCCAATCACAATTCTTTATTTTTTATTTTAAAGAGAATAGAACAAAACAAAACAAAACAAAACAAAACAAAACAGAATAGAGTCAAACACAACATAGCATTTCAGAACAGAACACTGCAAGCAATACAGGTCTTCAAAACATAACAACAGGAGATTAACAATGGCTACCCTAGTGTCTCTTGCCTTCTTCGAAATAGTTGTTCATACATTTACAGACAATAAATTCAAACAAAACAAAATAATATAAAACCAGATAAAACAAAAGAGTGAAAGCATTACAGGCCTTCAAATCAGACAAGAAGCCAACAATGGCTACCTTAATACCCCCGTTTTTTCTTCAAAAGAGCTGTTCCTATCTTCCCACATATTGCAATCAAATAGTAGAAAAGAGACTTAAACCAATCAAATCAAAGAATAAAAGCACCATTGGACTTCAGAACCTTTCCCCCATATTTATCGGGAATTTTGTGTCTTAGTGAGTCTTTCAGTTTTTTACACTAGGAAGACGATGTGGTGTTTACACATGGCAATCACAATTCTTTACCTGAGGGGGCATAATATAGAAGTCATAATAATGAGAAAATAATGCTGTTACCTAACGAAAGACTGTAGTTTTTTAAGTACAGTTTTTAGTGTACATATATATATATATATATATTCTTTTTAGTATATATTCTTATATAATTATATATATATATATATTCTTAACAACAACACACCATTCTAGGCACTATTGTTATGGTCATTAAACAGATAAGGAAGCAAAATCAGAAAATTTAGGAAATCCTTTGTGATCGCAACTGGAAAGATAGAGCCAGGATTCTGGTCCTAGCACCTGGCACTCTTTCTTCAAAGACCAAATTATTTTACTGGTTAACTCTTATTTCAGGGGATGGTGTATTATTTTGGACATATGTTAGAACAGGCACAGGCACACAGGCAGCCTGGGGGAGAGTGTGTGTCTAGGAAATCGAACAGTGAGACCAGTTTTTTGCCATCTTAATAAAAGGAGACACTAGCAATCTAACTGCAGGAATGCTGGGCTACATGGATTGAGAAGCAGAATCCTGAGAAGAATATGTTAATTCATTTTTCTCAATTTTTATCTATCACTTTCACTAAAAAGTTATTCCATAAATATTGACAACACATTAGAAAGATCCTAAGTACGAAATGCAAGTGTCGCGTAGCCAGAAGAGCAGCACGCTTCGAGAAACAGAGCCAAGCTCAAGGCCAAGTTCTACCACTCTTCAGCTGGGCACCTTAGGAAACTAGTCTAATTTTTCTGAACCTCATTATCTTTGTATGGAAAAAAGTGAGCGTGTGGCCCCTGGGAATTTTGTGATAACTATGTCATACAAAATGTGAATAGTGGCAGTCACTCAACATACATCTTCGGCAGTAAACAACTTCTCCTTCCCTTTTTGAGCTGACTCGCCCTGCTTCTCTTCACAGACTGAAACTCCATCATATTGGTCTATTTGCTTTACTTAAAAATTTTCCAGTCTGCTTGATTTCTTCATTGTATTCTTTCTTGTTGAAATAGTCCCCTTGAACCAAGTCCTTGGGTAGGTGTGTGTCTGGTGGTGTGCTACGGTGGATGAAACCCAAGGCCTCACACTGAGCTACCCCTAGGAACCACCCCCTTTAATTTTATATTTGAGACAGGGTCTCACTGGGTTGCCCAGGCTGGCCTGAAACTTGTGATCTCTCTGGCTTCGGCTCTGGAGTAAGTAGGATAACAGGCAGCTGCCACCGTATCCTGACTGGAGTTCTTTTTCCAAGAATTCCGTCATTAAGCCACCCAGGGTTACCAACTTTAAAGTGTATTTATTGGTAATTGCCCTAGAAAGTGAACTCTCTGCTGCTGGATTCCTAAGTACTACTGGGCTCTTACGTTATTAAGATATTAATCATCATAATGCCAGCAGTTAACACATGTTTTACAATGTCCCAGGCACTGTCCTAAGCACTTTCTATAATTCTTGTCTAAATTAACCCTTTCCATGACTGATAGTACAATTATTGTCCCCTGGTAGACACAGTCAGGCATGGTCTCTGTTTGCAAGTCTTATCTTCACAGCTGGACTGAGGGTTCTAGAGGACAGAGGCCATGAGCATAAGATTTAAACCTGAAGGCTCCAGAGTCAAAGATCTGGATTCCAGTTGATCCTAAAGTTGCCAGCTTTATGCTATCTGGAAGGTTGCCGCATCTCTTGAGGCATCAACTTATTTGTAACAGCAAGATGCTGCTGATACCCACGTCAAAGGGTCCCTGCAAGGCTGTCATTTGCAGATATAAGAATTGCTGGCAAATGGTGAGCTTAGTAAATGTCAGTTTAAATTATTATGTAAAAAGCATGTACAGACTTAGGACGATGAAATTTATGACTTTCCAACTTTGTGATTATACAAAAGCATATGCACTTAGGAGAAACTATACTTTGAATTTTGATCTTTTTTCAGGCTAGCAATGTGTGGTTTAATTCTTTTTGCCTCACTCTGTCCCAGTCCACGCTGGGCAGCAGCAATGAGATGTGGCCCTCCCATCAGTCATGCGACGGGAGGCAACAACCCATTCTCTGCAGTGTGCTGTGTTCCAACGCTGTGACATTCTATAGGTTAGGTACATTCAGAGCATTGTCAGTTTATATTATTTTCAAATGAAGGCAGGTTTATTGGGGTGTAACCTCCCATAAATCAGGAGCGCCTGTATTAGTTTTTCAATCAAAAGCTTTCATCACCACTTTGCATATGCATTTTCCTATGCCTGAGATGTCTTTTCCCCCCCTCACCCACCATTCCAATGCCAAGTTGATTAACCCAAGGCCTGGCCTCCAACATCCAGCTGTAGCACCTTCTGCTCTGCAAAGCCTTCCTCCAGGATCCCCTATCCAGGGGGAGGTCCCTTCATTGTGCCCTGTTACTTTCTCCACCCAACTCTCTTCTACCACCCATTCCACATGCCTGTGCCATGGCTCCTGGATGCAAAACCTACTCCAACAGGGGCTTCCCAAAAATGAGGGGCTATATCTCAATGGTTAATCTCTCTTATTTAGCACAATACTGATCTGAGTGGGGTACACTTAAGAGTTTATTACCTGCCTGTGTTGGCGAACTAAAAGTAGATACCTGACTGAAAACAGAGGAAAAGTCAACAAATTTTACTTCCATATAATTTATGGAAAAGTCATTTGATCTGACAATTAAAGCCTAGAAAAGAAACTGCTCGAAAACTACATGTTTTACACAAATATACGGGAGGGTTCTCTGGGGCACCAGTTGTGCGCCTATCAGACACATATTCACTGCCAAGCTCTTGATGCTTTAGTGACATAAACATTGTAAAAATGCTAGATTCACCAGCAGTTCTGAAATTCAGGACATTAACAGAAACGCAGTTTGGCTGCTCGGATACAAGCAGAGTGTTGTGGAGGGAAAATAATAATTAACGCATAAGGAGAGGGGCAAGTAAACATTCTATTAAAAAGAAAAATCCCAGATGAATATAATCTCTTTCCATTACATTATAAGCATTAAAATTAATGGTGTTGGTTTTTCTACGGTTTGGAAAGTCATTGTATTTAGCAAGCTGAAGTTAACTTCACAGGGAAAAAAATAAATTAAATGTGCTGGTGTCTCAGGAAACTTCATTTTCTGAGTGAATAGCCAACTCGATGCACATCACCAGAACGCCTGACAATCAGTTTTCCATACTGGTGTGCTCTAAATGGGAAAGGGGTCCAACTCTTCATTTAAATTATATTGCAAATCGCTTCTTGCCTGCTGAATGGCATTCAGTTGCAGTAGGTGGCTCCCACCATAGGGCCCCAACCAGGACACTGCATGAGTAATGCTAATTTGAAATGTTTTCTTTGGGGCTGGGGGTGGGCACACTATCTTGATGCATATGAAGTTGAGGATATTTTACAGTGAGTGACTAACTCAAAGGCCAACAGCGTATTTGCCATCAGATAAAAATGCACATTCACAAACATACCAACACGAGTCAATTTTTTCCTGCCTCACTGTTCCCTGGGTCCCTTTGTGTATAGAAACCTATTTATACTCCCCATCAGATGGATACTCAGAATCATTGTAAACAAGCCCCTGATTCCACTATTCTATGTTATATTTCCCAGGGCACCTTCCATTGTGGAAGTCATTAGTTTTGGTCTTTTGTTCCTGATTTATCAAAATAGACATTTTGCTAGTGAGTTCACTTTTACTCCCAGACAATAAAGAGTTTGGAGACACAAGTTTTGACCAACTGAAAAACAAGGAACAAAATGTGCTTTGTAATCTTTTGGTAAGAGTGATGGGGAATTTGTAGTCCTCTATTTTGACAAGGCTGTATAAATAAAACTATCTGTGCTCAAAAGCTTATTATTCTTTTCCTCTCCTCCGTTTAACTGTTCAAAGAAACAAACCCATTCTTGTCTTTTACCTCCAATACAATGCACTCAAATCAGATAATGGAAAAATAAGGGTATTCATCTGAACTAGCTTGTAACAAAAACTACAAATTACCCTGAGCCACCAGACTTCAGTTGTCAAATCAGCATGTTCTCTGGAAAGGAATCAGCAGTCTATGCATGCATTCAGGGTTCTGGGCAGCCCTGCTACTCAGTGCCTTGTCCCACAAAGTGTGCTCGCTGGACCCTAAGGGCACCGGTGGTCGTAAGCCACCACCAATTATGCAGAGCTGGGGTTGTCTGAACCCATACCTAGTTCTGGCACTTGCAACCACGTGATCTTGGATGAGTTGCTCTCCTTTTATGAGCTTGAGTTTCCCACTTTTGGGGTTGTTGTGAGGATTTGTGATAGAAGTACCCAGCAGTGCAGCACCTGTCATAGGTAGACACTGTAAGCGAGCGCTCCTGCTGCAATTCCTCACCAGTGCTACCTGCATTTACCAGGGCTTTTCTGCCATGTTGTCAAGATAGCCCATGCATTATGCCTGAGATCCCAGTTACCAGTATATCTAATGGACT
>RJWT010053912.1:0-10371 GCA_004365215.1 Cuniculus paca | reverse complement strand
GAAGGGAGTGAAGCCGCAGGATAGGCAGGGGCAACACATTTAGGTGTCTTCTGGAATTTGGACCAGCCTGAGGGAACTAGGAGAGATTACTTTTAATTTTCACAGTGAGGAGTCAGGTGAGTTAGCAGGACACAGCTTTGTGCAGGAGCCATGTACCCACTGGGAAGGATCTCATATACAGAGCACTATTGGAATGCTGTAAATGACCAGAAAGTGTCCTGTCTACTTACGCTATAGGGTCCACGGGTTTAAATCTTTAATTAGGACAAATTTGTTACTCAGGTTATCTTCATTAGGCTGGGTGTCAGGAGAAGGTTAGCAACATGCCATATTTATTTTCAGAACTAGGAGATAGTTTTTGATGGGACTGGCCTCTGACCTAAGGTTAGGCCTGAGCCCAAAAGTGCTGAATTTTGAGGCAAGGCTTGGATGTGAGGGAGATTGATTGGGTGCAAGGCAGGAGCCAGTCAGGAGTCAGTAAAGACACATCCATCAGTTTTTGTGTGCATATGAAAGAAGAGAAAAGGTGAACTGATGGACCTTAGCAGTGGCACCATGGTCCTGCTGTGCCATCCCACCAGGGCTGTGAGTGCAGCAAGCATGCTTAGGGCATGGGGTGCCAGGCATGCTAGGTGTGGGTGCTTGGCATGCTGGGCCCACACAGCCTGAGCCCTCTGGACTAGGTGGCATCTGGCGGAGCACTGGGGCCAGGGTGTGCCTCAAGGTAGATGGTAGTGGCAGGGAGGAGGGATCATGTGAGGGAAAAGTTACATGACAGTGGCATGTGACCTGGGCTCATGCTGAGCTTTGTGCCCTCCCCCACCATGAGTATCTTGCTTTCGGTCAACATCTTAGATTCGGGCCATGGAAAGAGCTATTGTTGGGCTGTGATTATTTTGGACAGCAACCTATTTGGCAGCCAAACCTGCCTTAGAATTTCTTCAGAAGACAGGGTCAAAGGAGGCTTGATGTTTCTATAATGGAAAACTATTACCTCATTTAGGAACTGTATTACCTCAAAAAGGTTGAGGATCTGTGGTTTATGTTTTATTGGTAAGTGGTGACTTGTGAAAAGTCTTTGTTTCCCCTTTTTAGATTTCTGCGAGAGCACGTGAGAGGAGAAAGGCATACTTGGAGGCAGTCTATATATATTGACCCTCTTATCCTCAGCAAATTGGAGGAGTTTTGGCTTTTGGACCAAAGTCCTAGTAAGAAATCTTCTTACTTCAGTGACCTGATGAGCTAATTATGGCATAACTGTCCTCTTAACACTATCTTCTACAAAATTGTCTCCATGAGTGAACTTTACACTATCCCAATCAATGACTGAATCATCTGACTGGGGCAGCTGGCATAATTGTGGGCAATAAGTTTTTCATATTTGTGTTTCACCTTTTAGCTAATTTGAAGGAGTGCAGTTTGGTCTGGAATTATGCAAAAGTGAACAGGCATATCTGTATTTTTGGTAAAGATAATCTGATATTTAATGAGACTTTTGCCAGTCATTCACAAATGTCTGTTGAGTTCTACTGGGACCCTAACCTGGTGTGGGTTTAGATCTGAGAGTTTCTGTCTTAATGTTACCTTAGAAGCTTCCTGAACTAAAAGTGCTACAGTAGCTATTAGTCAACAGGTAGGCCAGCCCTATGTAACCCCATCTCGTCATTTGGAAAAGTAGATACGGATCAGTTTTTGTGACACAGACACAGTGGCTACTCCCTGTTTTTCAGCCATGAAGAGAGAAAAAGCTTGGTTAGCTCTGGGATTTCTAATGATGGGGTCTGCACCAGGGCCCATTTTAAGGCCTGGAAATCTTCTTGAGCAGTTGTTGTTTATTTTAAGGGTATTGTTTCTTTTTCTTGAATTGTCTGATGTAAGGATTTGACTATTGCTCCAAAATGGAGTAACCAGAAGCAACAGAAGACAGCCATTCTCAGGAAAGCAGTTAGCTATATTTTTCACTCTAGGAGACCCAGTTGGCAAATTGTCTCTCTTTATTCTGAGAACAGTTGTCTCTGTCCTGGTATTAAAACAAACCCAGGTAGGTCACTTTTTCTTTTTTGAAAATATGCTCCTTATGTTTTTACCCTTTGCAACACTTTTTTGTTAAAAAATCGTGATTCTTAATGTTTTTATGAGATAACTCCTTAGTGGGGCTACAATGAGAAGTTCATCTATACTACAATAGCTTTTAAATGTTAAGACGTTTAGGTCTAGCATTAAAGTTGGTGAAAACAGGTAGCGGCTACCTCTGAAATACTGAAGCAATACAACCTAAGTATACTTTTTAATTTTCTTATTTAAAAAAAAAACAAAACAACAAAAAAGAATAAAAGTGACATAGAATTTCAAAACAAAACATTAGGAAATTAACACTAGTTAATATTTGCATGTCATTATCTTCAAAGAAGTTGTTCAGATTTCAGGATTTAGGCATAAAAAATGATCAAACAATGAAAGCACAAACTCTTAATCTCTGTTAGTTCACCAAGTACACTTTTGGCAAAGCCTTTTCTGGGAATCCTCCTATTCAAAGAGAAACAGGCACAGTATTGGGATTTTTGGATCTACAGGAATAGAAAAGAAGGCATCTTTGAGACAAGGACAGAAAACAAGCTAGTGGCTCCAGGATCTGTGCCAGGAGGGTATATGAGTCTGTTACTAATGAGTGAATAGATCCTACCACTTCCTTGATGGCTTGAGTATTCTACTGGTAAAATAAGTGTATTGCACAGAGACTGGTATGGACCAGCATCTCTGTAGCCAAAATTTTATCAATTATGGGCTTTAGCCCCTGCTTAGCTTTTCTTTTATAATATATCCTTCTGGGAGGGTATGCATTAAGATCTTTCAGCTGAATTGGTGATCAACTCATAGCAGACAAATTAAACACAAAGGAGTCAGGATGGCTAAGTAGCAACTAGGACATAGGTTGCCAGAGGCATGAATGATAAAGTGCTCCTAACTAATGACAGTATATCTCTTGTAATTACTGCTGTGGTGCAAGTCTGATATTACCATAAAAGCATCTTGGAAAAGGAAATCTTAATCAGCAGTTCAGAATGGGTTACAAAAATAAGTAGATTGACTGACTCCTTCAAGGTCCACAACAGTTAAGGAACAGAATAACTCCCTGCCATAAGAAGTTAAAATTAAGATGCCACAATATCACAAAGAAAAATTATTTATTTTCTTGTTAAACCCACAGTCATCTGAGGCTCCTGCAAAGTGATGAGAATATCTCTGTGTGGCAGCCATGCAGGCCACCTTGGGCACTGTCATTTGCTCTCTGGGCATTCTTCCCTGTCCAGTATGGTAGTGAATGACCTCATACCCCTCTGAGAATGAGACCAATTTCCCCTTTAATATCAAGGATCTTTGTCTTAGTGATCTTTTTCATTACTGAGACAAAATATTCAACACTCAAAAGTTAAAGGAAGAAAGGCATATTTCAACTCAGTTTATAGAGATTTCAGTCCATAATTGGCTAGTTTCAAGGCAGAATGGCATGGCAGAGGAGAATCACAGAGAAGAAACAATTCATGATAGGCAGAAGGCAGCAAACACAGCAAGTAATAAATGATAATCAGCAAACTTTTTTTTGGGTGGGTAGCACTCACATCCAAGGTTGAGCAACCTTACTCCTAGCATCACACCATGAATCAATTCCAGCATAATACCCTTAATCCCAGCATTACACACTCTAGATCCAGCTACCATTGAAAAGCCTTACCTATGACCCCATGAAGCTTTGAGGAGACATCTATATATAATCTGTAACATTCTGCCTCAGGCCCAACAAAGTCTTGTGCACATCCCTTTATGAAAAAGAGATTTATTTCATCTCCAAGAGTTGCCAAAGCGCTAACATTTTTAGCATTGCTGAAAATTCCAAGTCTAAAGTCTCCTCTGAGATTTAAGGCAAACTATTAGCTGCTAGCCCCTGTACAAATGAAGAAAAAAATTAAACATTTCCAACAAAGAATGGAACAAAATAAACATTCCCATTCCAAATAGAGACATGAAATAAATGGGAGCAAAGTAAATCCAAAATTCAGTAGGGCAAACATTAAGTCCTATAGTTTTATGTCTAACATTCATGGAAGATGGGAACCCCAAAGGGATAGAAAAATACTAACAGTGTCATAGTGGCTCCACTGCTACAGCAATGGAGATATTTGTTGCTCCCATGGCTTCTCTCTTGGGTTGGCTTTGCTCTCCACTTGGAGCTTTACTCAGATGATCCATGTTCCTGGCTTCTCCAACCTTGTAGGGTCTCCATCACCCCTTCAGCTTAGCATTCACAGGTTCACACACTATCTTCTCAGTGACACTGCCTGGCCACCGAGGCCTTCCTGTGAAATCTGGGTGGAAGTCTTCCTGACTCCACAACTCTTGCATTTTCCATGTGCCTGCAACTAGCTCCCTATGGATGGTCCCAGGGTCTGGCACCAGCTGGAGTAGGAGCCAGGCTTTCTTCTCTCTTGGCTATAGGAGTTAAGAGCCTATGAAATAAATTCTGAGGGAAAATTCCCTAGGCTTCTACCATTCTGGAATATGGTACTTTGAGACTGTCTTCTTAAAGCAAGATCTTTCACTTTTTAATTTTGGCCTGTAAGACTGGAATCTTGCAGTTTCTTGTGCTGTCCTCAGAACATCTTTTTCATTGTCCTGTTCCTACTCAGCAACCAAGGTTTTCTCTGCTCTATCTTTTCAGTCCACAGTTTTAGTGAAGTTTCCTTTATGGCCAAACTCACAGTGTTTTAAATTATTATGCTGGGATCTTTGCTATTGATTCTTAACATAAATCTAGCTAAAAGCCCCTTACAGTGCCATGCTACCACCTCAGCATTAGACTGTCTTGAAATAACTTCTGCAGATGAAGTAGGCCATTATCAGACAATGTCTCAGGATGTGAGCAAAACACACAAACTTTCTGACAAGGAATAGCACATTGCCTGGAGTCCAAAAACCAATACAGTTTTGCTTCCCAGAAACAACCTCCTGAGCTTGGTCTTTACTGGCAGCATTTATATCAGCATTCTGGTTTTCTGAGTTCTGACCCCATTAAGTTAAACTTAAGACATTCCAAGACAGATTCTTCATCTAGTATCTCCAAGCATCTTCAGACTCTTCCCACAAGCCATTTCTAAAAGCTCATGAACCACATGGACAGGTAGAGTTACAGCAATGACCACACTTTCCTAGACCTGTCTTAGTTATTTTTTTAATTACAGAGACAAAATATCCAACACTCAATGTTAAAGGAGGGAAGGCTTATTTCATCTTACAATTTGTTGAGGTTTTTAATTTTTTTTTAATTTTTAATTTTTAAAGAGAGTAGAACAGAACAGAACAAAACAAAACAGAATAGAGTCAAACACAATATAGCACTTCAGAACAGACCACTGCAAGCAATACAGGTCTTTAAAACACAACAAGAGAAGATTAACAATGGCTACCCTAGTGTCTCTTGCCTTCTTTGAAATGGTTGTTCATACATTTACAGACAATAAACTCAAACAAAACAAAATAATATGAAACCAGATTAAAAAAAAGAGTGAAAGCATCACAGGCCTTCAAATCAGACAACAAGAAACCAACAATGGCTACCTTAATATCCCCTGTTTACTTCAAAAGAGGTGTTCCTATCTTCTCACATATTGCAGTCAAATAGTAGAAAGGAGACGTAAACCAATCAAATCAAAGAATAAAAGCACCATTGAACTTCAGAACCTTTCCCCCAAGTTTATCAGGAATTTTGTATATTATTGAATCTTTCAGTTTCTTGCACTAGGGAGATGATGCGGTGTTTACACATGTGGGTTTGGTTTATTTCACTTATGAGTATGGTCTCAAGTCGCATTCATTTACCTATAAAAGCCTCAGTGTGATCATTCTTTATACCTGAATAGTACTCCACTGTATAAAAGTACCACATCTTTTTTATTCAATCCTCAATTGATGGGCATTTGGGTTGTTTCCAAGATTTGGCTATTAAAAATTGTGCTGCTATAAACATGGGTGCACATATATCACTGTGGTATGATGATTTCACTTTTTCTGGGAATATGCCCAGAAGCGGAATAGATGGGTCAAATGGGACTTCCAATCCTACCTTTTTGAGGAGCCTCCAAACTGATTTCCACAGTGGCTACAACAGTCTACACTCCCACCAACAGTGGAGAAGGGTTCCTTTTTCCCCACAGCCTCTGCAGCACTTGTTGGTGGTTTTCTTGATCTTGGCCATTCTTTCTGGAGTGAGATGAAATCTCAGAGTTGTTTTAATTTGCATTTCTCTAATGACCAATGAGACTGAACATTTTTTCATGTATTTATTTGCCATTCGTATTTGTTCAGCTGAGAAGTGTGTTTTCATCTCAGATGCCCATTTCGGGATTGGGTCTTTGAATTTCGAGGGCCTGATTTTTTTAATTCTTTATATGTTCTAGATAGAAGACCTTTGTCAGAAGGGCAGTTGACTAAAATTTTTTCCCAATTTGTGGGTTTTCTTTTCACTCTGTTGGAGATTTCTTTTGACATGCAAAAACTTTTTAACAAGACAATATCCCAATTGTTGATTCTGGGAAGTGTTTCTCTTGCAGTTTGACTTTTGTTCATGAATTCTCCACCTACCCCTATGTTTTCAAGATTTCTACCTACTTTGTTTTCCAGCAGATTTAGTGTTTCTGTTTTAATGTTTAGATTTTTGAACCATTTTTACTTTAGTTTAGTGTATGGTGATAGGCTTGGGTCTAATTTTAGTTTTTGGCATATGGAAAGCCAGTTTTTCCAGCACCATTTATTAAAGAGGCTATCTTTTTTCCAGTGAACATGTTTGGCCCCTTTGTCAAAGATAAGGTGGCTGAGTGTGTTTGTATTTGGGGGTGTATCTTCTAATCTATTCCATGGATCCTCAGGTCTGTTTTGATTCCAGTACCATGCTGATTTGCTTACATTAGCTTTGTAGTATAATTTCAAGTCTGGGATTGTGATGCCTCCTGTCCTGCCCTTGCTGCCCAGAAGGGCCTTTGCTATTCTAGGTCTTTTCTGGTTCCAGATGAATTTTAAGAATGATTTCTCTAGATCTGTGAGGTATGCTAATGGTATTTGGAAGGGAATTGCATTAAAACTGTATAATAATTTTGGGAGAATGGCCATTTTCACTATGTTTGTTCTTCCTATCCACGAGCATGGAATGTCTTTCCATTTTCTGAGATTCTCTTTGATTTCTTTTTTCAGAGTATTTAATTTTTATTGAATAGATCTTTTGCTTCCTTTGTTAGGTTGATTCCTAAGTATTTCATTTTTTAGATGCTATTGTGAAGGGTGTGGTTTCACTTATTTCTCTCTCAGTGCGTTTGTTGTTTGTGTACAGGAATGCTATTGATTTCTGAGTATTGACTTTGTGTCCAGCTACATTACTGAATTTGGTTATGACATCGAGAAGTCTTTGTATGGAGTTTTGTGGGTCTTCTATGTAGAGTATCATGTCATCTGTAAATAGTGATGATTTAACTTCTTCCTTTCCTATCCTTATTCCTTTTATTTTTGTCTCTTGTCTAATTGCTCTAGCTAAGATTTCCAGCACTATATTGAATAGGAATTATGATAATGGACATCCTTGTCTTGTTCCCAATTTTAGAGTGAATTCTTTCAGTTTTTGACCATTTAATGGGACACTGGCTGTTGGTTTGCCATAGATGGCTTGAAATGAAAGCAGTCCTCAGAGGGAAATTTATTGTGGTGAATTCCCACATCCAGAAAACAATCTGATGTTACACCTGAAACATCTAGAAAAAGAAGAGCAAGTCCAACTCAAAGCCAAAAGAAGGGAGGAAATTATAAAGATCAGAGCAGAAATTAATGCAATTGAGACTAGAAAGCAATACAAAGAATCAACAAATCAAAGAGCTGGTTCTTTGAAAGAGTAAATAAAATTCATAATCCCTGAGCCAACCTTAAAAAAAGGAAAGAAAAAACTCAAATCCATGCAATAAGGAATGAAAAGGATGAAATCACTACAGACCCTGTGGAAATACAGATCATTAATACCTACTTTGAAAATCTTTACTCTCAAAGGTTTGATAACACCGAAGAAATGGACAGATTTCTAGAAACATGTCAATTACCAAAACTGGATTAAAAAGATATAAAACTACCGAATAACCCAGTTTTAGTTAAGGAAATTGAAAATGTAATTAGAACCTTATCAATCAAGAAAAGACCAGGTCCTGATGGATTCACAGCTGAATTCTACAAGAAAGTCAAGGAAGACTTAATGCCAACACTCCTCAAACTCTTCAATGAAATTGAAAGGGAAGGAAGTCTCCCTAAATCATTCCTGGAAGCAAGTGTTACCCTAATACCAAAACCAGAGAAAGACCACCCAAAAAGGAGAGCTACAGGCCAATCTCCCTAATGAACATCGATGCAAAACTCCTCAATAAAATACTGGCAAACAGAATGCAGCGATTCATCAAGAAGATTATACACCATGACGAAGTGGGATTCATCCCAGGAATGCAAGGATGGTTCAACATATGCAAATCAATAAATGTAATACACATATCAATAGAGCCAAAGATAAGAACCACATGGTCATTTCAATACATGCAGAAAAAGCTTTTGATAAAGTCCAACACTCATTCATGATGAGAACCCTACAGAAAATTGGAATAGATGGCCTTTTCCTCAATCTGATAATTTGTTGAGGTTTAAATCCATAATTTTTTGGCTGCAAGACAGGGTGGCATTGTAGAGTCATGTCAGAGGAGGAACCATTTATAGCAGGCAGAAGGCAACAAGAGCAGCAAGCTGTAAATGACAAGCAGCACCCTTCTTTCTGTCCCTTATACTCTATCCAGGCTATCCACCCTTAGGGCAGGTAGCACTCACACCCAGGGTGGCATAGCGCCTTTAATCTTAGCATCATGCCATGAGTCCATCCTAGCATAACATCCTTAATCACATCCTTAATCCCATATTCACATACCCTAGATTGAGCTACCTCTGAAAGGCCCCACCTATGACAGCATGAGTTTTTAGGGCAATATCTAGATACAAGCCGTAACAATCTTCCTCCATGTTCTGACAGACCTAACAGCGATTCACTGGGATTAGAGGGAACTCCTTTGCCAAGTGCCCTGAATTGCTTACATTTAAAGCACTATGATGTTTTTCTATCACTCTTTGGATTACCTTTATTCCCTTTTAAACCATAGGCTGTATCATAAGCCTTATCCATTAGGTGTCATATGGATTTTAACTGCCTTTTTTCCTTACTCAACACCCATTTTTTTCCTCTACTGTATTTTATCAAAGTTATTAAAGACTGAGTAAGCTATATTAACCAATTGATTTATCCCATTTTGTGGCCTCAGAGTTTTTGGAGTTTCCTCCTAATATCTGGAACTGATTGAATAATAAAGTATTATCCCAGGGTATTTTGATCTTTTCTAGACTACAGGTTTAAACAAAAGTATTTATGCACTGTCTTTTCAAGCAAGTGTGGAAAAGCAAGTGTGGAAAAGCAAGTGAGTATTCATCAGAGCCCTAACAGATAGTTCTGTGAACTTATCATAACTTACATGCTTTGGCATGCCCTGGCATATGCCCATTATAATGGACAAAAGGTAGAACTTCCATTAACTTTTCTACCCTCTCTGTCATAGTTCTACTTGTCCCCTTTTTGAGATCCAAACAATGCATCAGTTGGCTGATTATTAATGGGTGAAGCTGCAAAGATTACACAATTAACCTGACTTAAAGGTCTTACAACCCTTTCTTTCTTTCTTTCTTTCTTTCTTTCTTTCTTTACTTCTGCACACAAGAAACTGGGACGAGTTCACCAGGGTACCTCACCAGGTCAGATGAAAAGCCATTGTTAGGGTATGAAATTGCGTCAGCAAACTTTTCAGAGTTTTAAGAAAATTTACACCATTTTTCTTTGCATTGCTGAATATCTATAACTGAAAAGGAAATTTGAGCCCTCTTCATCTGCCACTTTTGAAGGGGTAGAATGGTGGAAGGCATAGATATTTAGTTCACTGAATTTGAGGTCTTATCATAGGCAGATCCAAACCTGGTATGAGGTGGGCTTAAGAGGTAGTCTTTGTCTCCTGGAGTAACAGAATGTGTAGGTAGGTAAGGAGGTAGCTTGTGGAAGAGGAGTTGAGAAAAGGGAGACCTCAGCAACATCAACTTGTGAGGAAAGATTAATTCTAAGGCAAAGATCAGGCTGTCTTGGTTACTTTTCTCTTATTGCTGGGACAAAATACCCACCACCTAACATTAAGGAAGGAAAGGTTTATTTAGCTCATAGTGTGTGGAGGTTTCAGTTCATAATCAGTTGGCTCCAAGGTAGGGTGG
>RJWT010053911.1:0-10358 GCA_004365215.1 Cuniculus paca | reverse complement strand
CTATTGCCATGCAACAGATTACCCCAAAGTTTAGAAGTTTTAAACAACAAGCATTTATTATCCCACAATTTCTATGGGTAATTTGGGAGTAGTTTAGCTGGGTAGTTCAGCTCAGGGTCCTTCATGAGATTTCCGTAAAGATCTTAGTCATAGCACATTCATCTGAAAGCTTGATGAGGCTTGAAAGATAATATTTCTAAGACAGCTCATTCACATGACATTTCTTTTGCTGACTATTGATGGAAAGCCTCAATTTGTTAACAGGTGCGTATCTCCACAGGAATTTTGAGGGTCCTTTTGACAAGGCAGAGTAAGTGATAGAAGAGGGAGAGAGGAAAAGAGGAAGAAGAGAAAAGGTGAAAGGGCGGTAGGGAGGCATAGAAAGAGAGAGATTTGCAGCAGTGACTTTAAAAATAAGTTCTTTTTTTTTAAATTAAGATAAAATTCACATACCACAATGTTCATCTTTTTGAGGTGCACGATCAGTTGTTATTTTCATCAGGTTGTGTGCAACAATCATTACTAATTCCAAAACATTTTCATCATCTCCCAAGAAACTCCATACTCACTGGCAGGAACTTTCCATTCTTCCGTCTCCCCAGATTCTAATAACCACTACTCTATTTTCTGTCATTATGAATTTGTGTATTTTAGGCACTTCTTATAAATGGAATGGTACAGTACATAGTCTTTTGTGTTTGGCTTCTTTCACTTTGCAGAATGTTTTCAAGGCTCATTTGTGTAGCAGCATGTATCGGTACTGCATTCTTATTTAGGGCCAAGCGATGTTACACTGTGTGGATCGATCACCGTTTGTTTAGCCATTCATAAATAGACAGAAATTTGAGTTCTTCTCAGCCTTTTGTATAGTATAAGTAATGTTTCTAAGACAATATGTGTCCACGTTTTTATGTGGACATATGTTTCAATTCTCTTGGGTATATACCTAGGGGTAGAATTGTTGAGTCAATAGGTAACTACTGTAGATTTAACTTTTAAGGAACTGTCAGTCTGTTTCCCAAAGTCCCTGAAGCACTTACATTCTGACCAGAAATGAAAGCAGTTTCAATTTTTCTACATCTTTGCTAATAGTTTTTATTTTTAAAAATTTTTTTTATTTTATTTTATTTTATTTTATTTTGAAAAGAATACAACCAAACAAAATAAAACAGAGTAGAGTCAATCACAACAAAACAATGAGCATAGTACATAACTTCTAAACGGTAAAAAGCAATTGATAATGGGTACCATAATGCCTCTTGTTATCTGCAATATAACTCCCCATACCATCAGGGATAAGTAAAATCAAACAAAATACAACAAAATAAAACCAGTAAAAACAAAAACAAAAACAAAAACAACAATGCTATTCATTTGTACTAGCCAAGATAGTCTTTTCAACAAATTGCGCTATGAAATTGCCTTGTGTCCTTTTAGAAAGCCACTTACCACACATTTTTATGTTTATGATTTGGACTTTCAAAATGTCATTGTTTTGAAGGGCTGGGGATTTAGCTCAGTGGCGTAAGCGCCTGCCTGCCAAGCGTGAGGTTGTGAATTCAATCCCTGGTGCCCGGAAAAAAAAAAAAAGCCATTGTTTTGTTTGTCTTTTCAGGCCAGTATCACTCAGTGTTGATTACTGTAAGTCTGTAGTAAGTTTTCAAATTAGAGGGCACACATATGTGTGTGTCTAACACATACGTGTGTCCTCTAACTTTGTACTTCCTTCCCAAAATGGCCTTGGTTTTTCAAGATCTCTTGTGTGTTCATATGAATCTTAGGATCAGACCATCAATTTCTGCAAAAAAGCAAGGTAGAATTTTGATAGAGATTATATCAAAACTTCGATCAGTTTAGAAGATATGGTCTTAACAACAATGGTTTCTAATCCATGAACACTGATATTTTCCTACTTATTTAGGTGTTCTTTAATATCCTTCAATGATTATTTATAGATGTCAGAGTAGAAATTTTGTGCTTCTTTCATTAAATTTATTTCTAAGAATTTTATTATTTTGATGTGATTATAAATAGAATTATTTTCATTTAAATTTTGGACTGTTCATTGCCATAGCAAGAAATACAGTTGATTTTTATATATTGGTCTTACATCCTGTAACCTTGTTGAACTCATATTTTAGCTCTTACAGTCTATTTGGGCAATAGCATAGATTTAGGCTTCCCTTCTTGAAGGAGGAACATCAAAGAATTTATGGACATATTTTAAAGTATCAATATACTATATACTATAGTTTGTTGATTGCCTAAAACCAAGTTGCTATTCCTTCTTTGCTCCCTTTTTCTTTCCTCCTTCCTCTCCTTTTCCCTTTCTACTTTTTTTCTCTTTCTTGAAAAGTACTTATCCCAACCTGTTTGGTCACTAGGACATAAGCTGCCCCACATCCTTTAACTCCTTAGATCTCCTGCTGAAGTACTTGGCTTTCATGATTACTGACTACCTCACGAGCTTTATTCTCCCCAGCACCTTGTAATAGCCTGTCTTTATCCCATAAAATAAAGCAGCTGTTTCAGTAACACTGACTCTTCTACTTCACCAAAGATCTAAGAATGCTTCAAATTTGTAAATGTTAAATTTTAAAATTACAGTAAAAGATACGTAGTCATTGATCCCCCTCAAAACACTCCCCTTCTCTTCAAATACACTTACTGCTTTTGCCACCTTCTGAAGCAGTTCTGGAAGTCCCTTTTCATGTCTTTGGTTGTATTTTTGTGGTGGCTGCCTCAATGCTCTGAATCAATTAAAAATGTTTCCCTTTTGTGTTCACTTTGACTTTAGAGAAGAGCCAGAAGTGACGTCATGCCATTATTTAGAGCATAAAGGAGATAAGACCCACTGTAATGTTTTCACTAGACAGAAATTGCCATACATGTTTTGAATAGGTTCTTGACATTGAAGCAGCCACAAAAAGACATTCATGAAAGAGAACTTCCAGCACTGGTTCAGAAAGTTACAGACACATTGCCATTAGTCCCCTTAAAAATACTCCTCCTCTGTTTAAAACACTTAGCCTATTGTTCTTGCTACTTTCTGGTCTTCATCCACCTTATTCACTAGATCTCACATCATGTGACTTCTGTCCTTACCTCTATCTTTGCATACTTACTTAGTTTTATTTGCTGGAGAGGAAAGTACACAGCAAACAAGAGAGGTAACTAGCTTTTATAACCTTAAAAAGTCTGGAAAAAAAGCCTGAAAATAAGATAATCCTTGTAATAACACCTTTAGCTCATCTCTGTCAATTGTTAAGTCTCCTGTACTTGAACAACAGGCAGAGCTGACCTTTTCAGGAAGTCAGCATTCAACTTGCCCTACAATTTAATCTGTGGAGTCTGATTGTCCTTGGGATGGTTTATGAGCCAGCAAGTGTAGCAATCATGAAGAGCCAAATGCTATCCTAAATCATTTCCAACAGATTCCTTTTTAGTTCAGTGGTCCAGAGGATTAGATTTCAGTCTCACGAAGCAGTGGAATGATTGTGAACTATCTGTAGTGTTCAAAATGCACTCAAAAGAGAGGAGAGCCTAGGAACGAAGTCTTTGTAATATATGAATGTAAATTGCTGTGACCTTTCAGTTATGAATTAAACTTTTGTATGCAATTATTTACTCAGTAAACATATAAATATTACTCATTGTCCCACAGCTGCTTGTAATTAGAAACACTTTTTATATTATGCCTACTTCCAAGAGAATATTTAGATTATTATTTTTTCATCCAATTTAATTTTAAAATCATTCTTGTAGAACATACCTATATAAACAAGCTCTTTCAGCCCTTGATTGACATGCCATTTAGAGTAAAAATAGGCTGTGAAATTCAAGACCACATGAGAGACAGCCATGACCATCTTGACTAGCACTGGTGGTCCCCAAGAGGCTGAGAAGATGTTGGTGACATGTGTCAGCACAAGATCAGTTTTCACAAACATTGCTCTGGTCTCTTTGGGAAGAGGAATATGAAGTTTTACAACCTGAAAAAGAACTAAAACTTCTGTCTCTCAACACAGTGGTCAAGGCATGGTTAAAAAATAGGGTAAACATTTAAATAAAAAGTTATAAAAGATAATTACTTTTCATGCTTTGAATTTTCCTTTCCATCCAATAAACAATTGGTTTGCAAACAGAAGATTTGGCAAAATTTTGTTTTTGTTTGTGAACTCTGCATTCGATGACAAACAGATCATGGCCATCTTTCCTGCACAAACATGAATAGGGCCATCTTTTCCAAAATTGTGGAATGAATTAAGTTCGTGAACCAAGATACCACTGTAAGTATTCAAAGAGGAAGGACAGACAGACCCGTTATAACAATTACAAGAAACATTTTTCAAATGCTTTTCTCCCAAGATTCTGATGTGTCTTCTTAGATTTTGGGGAAGAGCCAGAAGTTGTGCCACTTTTTTTTTAATTTATTTTTTCAAATCCATTTTATTCAAGGATAAAAAGAAAGAAAAAGAAGATGAAGAAAAAAAAACCACAACAAAATTTCAAAACATGTCAATCAGGGGGCAACAATGGTACATACATTGTGCATTGTCATCCCCAAATCATTCACCAGATATGCCACTTTTAATAGTTCATTGATTCAGTAAATATTTATTGAACACCTACTAGGAGTTAGGAAGATTCCAATAGTTTGGAAATTCTATGAGCAAAATCAGGCAGACAATTTCCTTATGGAGTTTCAATCTGGAGGAGGTGAAGAGGAGTGAAACATTGATCATACAACCAACCACACAGGGAAATCAGTGCTATGAAGGACAGGTGTTTTAGTAGGAGTGATTTTATCTCAACTGTGGAAAGGTGGGGTGGTGGGGGAAAGTTTCCACACACACAAGGGAGGCTATGGGTTGTGTTGTTTTGCTTTGCTTTTTGAAATAGGATCTTGCTGTGTAGTTCAGACTGGCGTTGAACTCACTATGTGGCCAAGGCTGGCCTGGAACTTTCAGCAATCTTCCTGAGAGGTTGCGGTTTGAAGAAAGCTGTGAAGGATAAAATCTATCTGAGAAGGAAGGGAGGTGGTATGAAATGCTGTTGTGTTGTTGGGTAGCTCCTTCTAAAAGTGGTTTGCCAAATAAGCGTTACCAGGTTCTGGGTTGCTCTCCTTTCCTTTTGGAGTTGGAGTCCAGGTTTTTCTCATCTTGAAGAAAGAGTTGAACTAAATGAGCAAAAAGCAGTGGCAAAGTTTATTTGAAAAAGTAAAGATGAATTGTGAGGAAGAAATTGGCTCTGCAGCATAAGCTTGGGCCAAGTCAAAGAGGAAAAAGCAAGATAAAGGGATACCCTGGAGAAAGCAGACCGGACTACCATGAGGAAAACCATGATAGTGGGCTTCTTGTGGTGTCTATGTCCTTATATGTTGTCCAAATCTCAGGAAGCCCATGAGAACTTCTACATATGAATCCTGAGAGGCAGTTCTTGGATCTCACGCCTCAGGGTAACTTTAGGTCTAGGCCATCCTACTGCAAACTTGCTTGAAGACTTGCAAAAGGTCCACATGCAGGGCTTTGGGAACTGTTCTGCCCATATGTCCAGAATCGTGTAATTAACAGGTCATGTCTACTTCCCCAGTCCGCTTTACCATGCCCTAATCTCCTATCTCAGGTGGAAAGGCTGGAAGGAGTCCAACTGTGGAAAACCTTGTGGACTTCACTGAGTTTTTATCATTTTGTTTTTTGTACTGGGACTCAAATGCAAGACCTTACACTTGCCAGGCAGGCGCTTGTGCCACTGAGCTACATCCCTGGCTAATTTTATCATTTCAATCAAAGCTGAGGGTAAAAAGAGCAAAAACCACTTCCTAAACCATTTCTGTAAACACTGAACTGGTTAAGAGTAAACTTTTCCTTTGTATCTTTAATCATTTTTCCCCCCTCAAATGTAGACTCATGACATCAGCAGTGGTTAAGTGGTTAAGTGTTCTGTGACTCCATCTGAAGTGTTCAGACTCCATCTGAAGATTTTAATTGCTGGTCAAGACTCTTATTCTGTTCTGGTAGAGTATCTGTGCTAATCCAGTTCTATAATTTTGGAACTGAATGATTTCAGCTGTCATCCAATTCAGTTGCATCTCTACATAAATTTAGAGCATTTTGAACCATATAGATAGTTAATGCTTTAAAAAGGGAGCTTTTGTTAAAATTGATTTAGAATTTGTGCATGTGTTCTGCGGTACTGGGGATGGAACCCAGGGTCTCAGCACTGAGCTATGTCCCTAGCCTTTTTTTATTCTTTGAGACAGGATCTTGTTAAATTGCCCAAACTGGTCTCAAATTTGAGATTCTCCTCCCTTGAGAGTAGATGGGATTAGATGTGCCCCAATGTGCTCAGCAGACTAGACCTTTCATTGCATGTATTAACTGTTTCTCTATGCCAGAGCTCCAGGTATGCCCGACTCCTTGGTGGCTGCGAGAGAAATTTCTTGGAGATCTTTTTTAGGGGTCTGTGGAAACAAAACTTTTTTTTGAGACAGGGTCTCCTTGAACTTACTATGTAGCCCAGGCTGGCTGTATATCACCATGCCCAGCAAAACTTTTTTTTCTTGTCGTTTTGAGGCAGGGTCTTACTATGAAGTTTTGGCTGACCTTGAACTCACTTCGCAGCCTAGGCTGGACTTGAACTCCAAGTGATCCTCCTGCCTCAGCCTCCCAAGTGCTGGGATTACAGGTGTGCACCATCATGCCTGGGAAAACTATTTTCTTTATACTAACAGGTTACTTGCTTTTTTATTCTCATAACAAAAAGATGGTGTGGAGTTTTTCCGAACTATGTAAAAAGGAACAACAATATTCAGAAGCTGCTAGACAATCCAGTTGTCTTGTTTCTTGTGGCATCACTTTTCTCACATTTTTTTAGTTTTGAAGTTATTTTTCATAAAAATGCTGTTTTGACATTTAACGTACTAGTGTATTTTAAAATTTAATACTAATAAATAAATACTGATATAACCTATGGACACGAAAGGATTCTTAATTTCTGGGAGTGTAAAAGGATCCACTGATGGGGTGCAATCTGTATTCAATAAACATGGACTCCTGGTGCCTGCCCCAAAGCTTCCTGCTTTGCAGCCTCCACACCTTTTTCTTGTGCAGTGGTTTCATCCACCCAGACTAAACTTACTTATTTTTTATTTTATTTTTTTAAATTTCTGCCTGCGAATCCCTTCCCTTCTGTCAAGAGCGTCTAAACTTGAATCTGGCCCATTCTCATCCGTGATGGCGAACATGCTGGTCTCCCTTTGACACTTGACCTTCGATTTTCACAGGACTGACGGAGACGAGAGGGCTGGGTATGGGGATTTCTCGACCAGGGTGCGCCTCCCAGCACCGACCCGGAACAGCCACCACCCTCCCTGGGCCTAACTAGGCTGGTCGGGGTCAGAGAGCAGCGCAAGGCGTATGAAGCATTGGAGGATGCAGACAGATTCAACACAAGCACAAGCAGCGTGCACACCCGCCGGGGCTTCCGGGGGCCACCCTGAACGCCGCGTAGGGGTGGAGCCACGCGCCCGCAGAAGGCGTGGCCGCCAGCCCGCGCGGGAAAACAGCGGGCGCCGCATGCGCGCGCTCAGTCGGCGGCCGCGCGCAACACGCTTAGGGCGCGGATGGCGGCGGCAGCGGCTGGAAGCGGGACACCCCGGGAGGAGGAGGGCCCCGGAGGGGAAGTAGCAGCCTCGCAACCCCAAGCCCCGACGAGTGGGCCCGGGGCTCGTCTCTCGAGGCTGCCTCTGGCGCGAGTGAAGGCCTTGGTGAAGGCGGACCCCGACGTGACGCTAGCGGGACAGGAGGCCATCTTCGTTCTGGCGCGAGCCGCGGTGCGGCGGGAGCGCGAGGGCTCTCGGGAAAGGGAGAGCGTGGCGCGTGCGAGGGGCGGGGCTCCCAGGGGGCGGGGCTTGCTGAGGCCTTGGAACCCAGGGGTGTAGGGCAGAGTTCTGAGGTCCGTGCTGACAAAAAAGCAAAACAAGAGGGGCCTCCTCGTAGGAGTTGTGTCGGTTAATCACCTGCCTCTTTACGAGGGCTGGTTTACATCTGTGATTTGGCCTGTAGTGCATGGACAGGCCGGATTTACAACTGAGGAGGGAGGTGTCATTCTGGCTTACTGGAGAGTGCACAGCACAATGACGTTCATGAAGGCCAGGGCAACCGTAGCTTCTAGAACCTCTCCGTGTGGCTGAATCCACTTCGTCTTTCCCCCGCGTAAGACAGGAATGCGCACCCTTCAGTGGCCTAGAGCCCATTATCACTCTGCTTGTTTGCTTTACAGGAACTGTTTGTGGAGACCATTGCAAAAGATGCCTACTGCTGTGCTCAACAAGGAAAGAGGAAAACCCTCCAGAGGAGAGATCTAGGTAGCCTGTCACTGTGGTATCTGGGAGTAGACAGGGAGGCAGACCGGGCCAGCCTTACTTACCCTTTGCTGGCTGAGGAGGCATCACTGTGAAAATTGAAAGTTTGGTTTGTGATCACCTTCTTGTCTAGCTGGTAACCCTTCCACATGTGGAATCTTTGATATACTATATATCTCACACTCCCTGCTATGTTGCCAAACTCTGATACTCAGAAGAAAGAGAATAATTGAATTGAGGTGTAAGACCTCAACTATAGGAGGGTTGTCGTTTTCACTGTAATTGAATGGTTTGCCTGTGCTTTTCTTACACTTATAGAGAAACAACAAATATATAGGAGTTAGTGGAGTGGAAATAGATCTGTAGACAGCGAGGAACATTTGATATAGCCCCATGGCCTTTATTGTGTGGATTGTGGTGTTTGAGGACTAATGTTATGACCAGTGTTAGTAAGGTTTGCCCTTACCTTGTGTTTCAGATAATGCAATAGAAGCTGTGGATGAATTTGCTTTTCTGGAAGGTGAGTTGTCTATCGGGGGCAATTTTTTTCACTGGTCCTTTCCGTACTGATGATGTGAGTTCAAAAACATAACCTGGTTCTCTTGTTCATATATGGATAAGTCTTTCTTTCTGCTTCCTTTTGGGGTTGAAAGAACTGACTTGCTTAATTTAGTGAGATTCAGTTTCCACCCTTGGGTAACTAGAACTTCTACTGGAAAATTGCTAATCATAAAAAAGTGGGAGGAAACACAAAAACACTGGTGGAATTAGTTGGATTCAAAAGTTTTGAGTCCTACTAGGTTTTCATCCCTAAGTATAAATTTTACCCCACCATCATAAAGTTAGAGACCAGAAACAATTGTCAGCATTTAAAATGCCACCATTTTTTTCTTCTTCAGTAACCCATGTAAAGTGATAATTTTGCTGTAGGGAGGTTATCCATTTGTTTGTATTTGTTTGTTCTTAGGAATTTTGGGTTAATTTGGGTACTAACTGAATCTTGTTGAAATAGCAAATATTTGAAACACTGTCTTGACTACCTTCTCTCAGCTATTTCTGCGGCTTAATTCCTAAACCTTACTCTTCAGTATGTATGAACTGATTGAGAAACTTTTTAAAAGCCGTGTGCCTTCAGTTCATTCTCACCTTCACACTACTGGGGTGTTTTCATTATCTCCTTTAAGCATCTTTGGCATCCTAAGTCTCTTCATTTATTTCATTCTTTTTACTCCACTGTTCTGTGTCAACCTAGGCATGTGGCACTTTTGAGATATTCTTTTAAGATACATTCCCATGATTGACTCCATGTCTATTATTGAGGATTCTCTTATTTGTAGATCCTTGTTTAGTCTATCTTAGTTTTTACTAATTTTTCTTAAAAATAGCTTCTTATATTGTCTCTTTGTTTTATAGCCAAGTGTGTAGTCAATCTTGACAGTGTTGTGTGTGTGCTTGAAGAAGAGCATTCTGTAGTTATTGGGTGCAGTGTGACATTTCATTGTGTTGTTCAAATTTTTGTGTTACTGAATTACTTTTGTTTGTTTATCAGTTACAGAGAGTAGTATGTTAAAAGTATCCCACTGTGATCAAAGATTACTGTATTTCGATTTACATTTCTGGGTCTGTTTTTCATTATGTAAGACCATGTGATTAGGTGTGCACAAATTTATATATTGTTCATGCTTGAGTGTTTAGTATTTGTAAATTGACCGTTATTTCTAGTAGTGTTTTTTGCCTTATTTTGTCTAATATTTAAATCTTACTAGCTTTTATTATTGTTTAGTATTTTTCTCTTCATTCTGTTTTTACAGTTACTTCTTTGTAAGCAGTATATAATTGGGTTATTTTTAAATTCAGATAGTCTTTGCCTTTAATTGGAACACTAATTCATTTATGCCTAATGTGGTTATTGATACCTGCCTGTCCTATCTGTGTTAGCAATAATCTTTCATTTTGTCTTGGTTTCTGTTCATCCTGCTTATTTTATTTTTCC
>RJWT010053910.1:0-10354 GCA_004365215.1 Cuniculus paca | reverse complement strand
TAAAATTAAGAGATGCTTAATCTGTTTCCTTCTCTGTAAATTGGGAATTTTCACATCTACCCAAAAAAGTGTGTGATCGAGTTGCCTATGAGGCCTTGCAACCATGCTCTGCTCTCTCCACTGGGGCCTCATTTCCTTCCACCACATTCTTGCTCACTCAGTTCCATTCACACTTACTCTGATGTTCTTCACACAGACCAGGCACTACCGAAATCGGGAGAGCAGTGACCCAAATAAGGAAAAGGACTGAAGTTGGCTCATCATAGGGAATCCAGAGAGCCTTTCTATTCCCTGGTACCTGTGTTCCCTGGGGCTGAGGTTGATGAATCCTTGGGGAGTCTTCTGTAGACATGGCTGCATTCATTTCCTCTAGCTGCTGTACAAATCGTCACAGATGTAATGATTTAAAACAATACAAACTTATTATCTTATGGTTTTACAGGTTGGAAGTCTTCCTGTGCATATCACATGTTGACAAGGTTGTGGTGTTCTCTGGAACCTCTAGAGAACAACCTGAGTCAGTGTTGTTTTCAGGGTCTAAAGGTCACAGCACCCTGTATGGTCACTTTCTCCATCTTCAAATCCAGCCATGTACAAACACATGCTTCTCACACTGGCTTTCTTATCTTGCGCTTCTGTCTTGCACTTTTTTTTTTCCGGTACTGGGGATCAAACTCATGACCTCACGCTTGCCAGGCAGGTGCTTGTGCTGCTGAACTAAGTCCCCAGCCCCCTGTCTTGCACTCTTAAGGACCCTTAGTGATTGCACTGGGCTCATCTGGAAAATCTAGAGTAATCACCCTCTTTTAAGGTCATCTGATTCACAACCTCATCCCTATCTGTCATGTAAATTTGTGTAACCTAACATAGTCATGGCTCCTTGGGAGTAGGACTTGGCCATGTCTGGGGGGCCATTATCTCATTTATCACAATTTCTACTTTTTTTTTAGATTCAGCAATCTTTCTAATTTTCTTCCAACACATTTATGTTAGCTCAGGTTTGCTGCTGTTTACTTTCACTTAGATTGTTTTCCCTCCAAGACGTGGCCATTCACTCTGGCTCTCCTGTGTTGCAGTGTCGCCATTTCAATGACATCTTCACACATCCCCTTGCCACCCAGCAGGACTCTCAAACCCTTGTATTCCCATAGCTTCCTTATTTGTTGTATATTTGTTTTTCTATCCACTAGAACAGTGTCTTGGACATAATAGCACTCAATAAATCAATAGTTGATGAATGAATGAGAAAAGTTTCATTAGGATTAAGTAAAATTAATTGAAGTGATTGATGGCCCACATGTGGGACATTGCCCAGCACATAGCAAGTACTCATGCCCCAGTTGCTTTTTTCAATTCCCACAGTCTCTGGGGTTTAGAATTCCTCACACAAAATCCTTCAGTCCAGATCTGAGGACACCACAAATGTTGCTAACAAGTCGATAAACTTGAACAAATAAACCTTAATTCTTTCAAAGCCACAAAAAAATTTCAAGCAAGGCAAAATTACCATATTGGCCTTGTCTTTCTGAAATTATTTGGAATGAATGGACAGTTCATGGATTCATGCACCACCAGTTCAGTTTGCTTTCGCTTTTTTTGAATAGGCGAGGCCTCATCAGCCTCCTCAAGATTCCTGGCAACTGCTGCAGCTGTCACAAAGCATAGTGTGGTGCTAAGGAACTGGGTCCGAAAGTTTCTAGGTGAAAAAAGGGTATCAGACAAGGAAGAAGGAGAGAGAAGCCGTGAGTGCCACACGAGCAATGGGCCTTTTTCAAATTGGCCTCTAAAGTACCACTTCTCTGAATCTGTGGAAAATGTGAAGTTTTCATTCATCCCAGAAGTCAGAGACATTCAGGTTTATAGTCTAGGTGAAGAAGATTTCCTTCCAGCAATCAACCAGCTGCAGTGCTCAGGGGAAAAAGAGGAAGACCATATATTTCCTGGCTTTGGGTCTGTGGTGGCAGCTGCACACCAAGGGGCTTGGCCCCAGAAGGAACTGGGGCTTGGCTGGAGAACTGTCAATTAATCACCCCACAGAATGCCCCTGGCAGTGGAGAGAAAACTCCCATTCATGTCCTCAGAACTGTGCAGCAGCCACTAAATGCAGTGTTTCCACAAGTAAGAATTCATCCTCTGTTTCGCACCAGGGGTCACTTGTTTGTTCCTGCGTGTTATGGAACAAGTCCTCCACTGCAGTCACACAGCCTGTGCTAAGTCCTCGAAACACCCTGGCGCATGCCCATCTGTTATGTGCTTTTACTGTGCTTGGTCAGAACGAATTCTCCTTCTCTTTCCCACGTGAATCTTACTCATCTTCACAGCCCGGCTAGGCTTCTTTTCTATCTCTGACCACTTCTTTGATTTCTTTCCCCTCCTTACTCCATTTTGATAATTGAATGGTCATGTATTACATGTATAATAAAAATACTAAATCCTGGTTTAAAAAACTTCCCACTTTCCCATTCATCATGCATAAATTTGGCTAACTCATCCGCTTTATCTCATTGAGCCTCTGGTTCTTTGTCTTTAAAATGGGAATTCTGTCTGAACCTGAGTAGCCGTGAGCACAGGGGAGGATAACCTATGACAGTCCTCCAGAGTCATTTTGCCTGTGGGGACTGTGTAGTTAATAGCAATTGAGCCTACAGTGTTTGTTCTCAGGCTGGTTCAGCTGCTCAGCTAGTGTCTCAGGCATTTGGATTTCATTGTTATGCGTGGCCTACCCAGGTCCACTGGAGAATGGGCCCGTGGAGGGGAAATCCTCCACAAACACTAATTGAGTGTTTCACCCCAAAGTTGTTTTTTTTACATTTGTATTTTGTCTCCCAAGTACATTATAGCTTTCCTGAGGGCAGGAGGATGGCTACCACAGGATTTATGTTCCAACCAAGGTCCTTGACCTATTAAATCCCCCATAAATGTCTTGGCTCATTGAATAACAAAAGGTAAGATATTGCCTTCTTTGGAATTCTCAGTGTTTACCAGTTGTAACATTTTATTTGTATGCTTATTGGGAAATTAATTGCCATGGGCCTTCCACTCATTAGGACACAGCAGGGACAAGCTGTATTTATCAGGAAGGAAAAAAGTAGGCTGGACATGGTATTGCAAGCCTGCAATCCCAGCTACTTGGGAGGCTGAGGTAGGAAGAACCTCAGTTTAAGGCCAACCTGGACAATTTAGCAAGACTCTGTCCCAAAATAAAAAATAAAATAAAATGGGCTGAGGGTGTCATTCAGTGTTCTATGTGTTCAATATCCAGTTCAATGAAAAAAACGTAAACTAAAAAAAGAAAAAAGAAAAAGATATTTTTCATATTTATACAATTTGAATTAGAGCATTTATTTATTTCTCTCATTGGAATAATTGGTTCTTAAATTGTTAAAGATTTCCGCATTGTTAAATGACTTTATTTAAAAATTCTCTTCACATAAAGTAAGATCAGGTATGCTGATACTATTAAGAAATTCTCTGTTTGCATGCTTGGTATGTGTACTAGGTAGGGTTCTTTAGAGGAACAGATTCAATGTAAATTACGGGTATGATGATACAGAGCATTTATAACATAGGCTTACAGGATCCGAAGTGGAAGAATCCCAATTGTCACCTGCTGATCTGAGGAGGAAGAATCCAAAATGACTGTCTGTGTGCTGGAGACCCAGAGAATCCTACAGGAGTCAAAGACCAAGGGTCTGGAAGTGCAAAGTCACAGATGCAAGTTTGTCTTGGAAAGCTGATGAGTCTGTACTGGAAGACTGAAGGAACTAGAGACCAACATCCAAAGGTAATGGCAAAGATTAGGGTTCCTCGATAAAAGGTTAATACTTCCTCCGTACCTTTGTTTTCTGTCCAAGTTGTAAACCTATCAACTGGTGCCATCTACATCTATGGTGAGTCTTAACCTGCTCAGTTGGTTGGTGTACATATCAATCATCCAGACATATCCAGATATTACTAATCTGCTAGGCAGTTGTTATGGTTTGTGTCTAGATGTTCCCCTAAAGCCTCATGCAGTCATGGGGGTAGCCTTCTAGTTTGTGATTGATTTATGGTCCAATGCTGGGGTTCTGGGTGTGAGTGCTATACCCACCCTGGGGTGGGTGGCCTGCATAAAATATAAGGGGTGGGGGAAGAGACTTACCCTTTTGCTTCTCCCCTTTTTGCTCTGTTGCTTTTGTTGCCTTCTGGCCACCATAAACTATTGTTCCTCTACCATGCCACCCTGCCTTAGAGCTAGCTGAGTATGGACTGAAACTTCCACAAACTGTGAGCTAAATAAACCTTTTCTTCCTTAACTTTGAGTGTTGGGTACTTTGTCCCAACAATGAGAGAAAAGTAACCAAGACAGCAGTTCTTACTGAAGTCGAGCTGGCATAGTACAATTAATGATCACAATCCACCCCTTATCAACTTGACAGCCAGAGACCCCTCCTTAAACTACACTGAATCTCCAAATACAGTCATAAGTTCATAATTCTATCCTGTCCACAGATGGAGATGAACTAACCTCTCCTCAAAACAGACAGCAAAGTTATTTTTGGGTGATGCTTACTGTTCCACAATTTAAATGCTATAATGTACATTCAATAATACAGTGTTATCTTGATTAATGAACTTGATTCTCTCCATGATTCTGGTTGCAACATGAACTGAATGAGCACTGAAGCAAATTTCCACATAAGGTCAATACTGAACCTAACTATTAAATTTGATTTGGTTCTTGTCCAATTCAGTTTGTGGCCAGAATTGTGGGAAGAATCAAGTTTGTGAACTGAGGTACCCTGTATTTAAATCCAATAGTAAGTCAATCAGTGTTATATGACAAGAAAGAAAACTAAGATACCTGCTGAAAATAAGTCTATATATGAACAATCATACTAACAAAATAGAAAAGAAATACTATGACAATTATAATTATACTATGACAATTATAATCCTTGTTTATGTAACATTTATATCACACAGCTGTAGCTGGTACTTAGAACTTTTTATACAACACATGCTGTATTCCCTTGTCTATCAACAATCATCTGAGCAGGTCTTGGTTCTTTATCTTGTAGAGTGACCCATACCTTTATTCTTGAAGGTTCTAGGTCATTTGTCATTTTGTTTACAGAGGGTAGTAGTTTTCCACTGACCTTAGTAACAGGACATGAAAATACTGGACACTAAATGCTCTAAGGCATTTCCTATGCTTTGAATAAAGTGATGCCTCAGTTTACAGACACTTTTGTTTGCAAACAATCTTGTTCACAAACAGAAGTGTCTAGAAATACTTTGCTTTTGTTCACAAATTCTGCATTGGATGACACACATAACTGCAGCCGTCTTTCCCACATGAACACAAACATGGCCTTCTTTTCTAGAATCATGAAATGAATTAAGTTCATGAACTAAGGAACCACTGTATATTCTTCTTCCTTAGCTTCAGTGTGGAGTAACACCCCAGCTTCCCTTTGGTAGTCTGGATCATTTACTCCCACCATCTCTGTAACTCCCTCTTTAGCTGGTTTATTCAGAGGCGTGAGGGCTCAAAATGCCCAAGGGGAAGCCTTAGATTCTAGTTCAATGGAAACATTGTTTTGCTTCCAGGCACAAGTGTTCCCCTACTCTGGTACTAAGACTTCTAGACTAGCAGAGTATAAAGTCACGGAAACAGGAAGCAAAAATTTTATTAGTGAATTCCTGGAGGTAATGGTGCGTGGTGACATTCTTACTTCTACCACTTGATTCCTGGACTCATGAGTACTGGTTATGGGAAAAATAATTCCATACAGTGGATGCTGATGCAAAGAACCTTGCCCCGCAAGATATTGCCATCTAGTTGGAATTATAAATGGATCTTCAAAAAGCCATTTCAACTTTCTGTCAATCCAGCTGCTTTTGAATAACGGGACACATGGAAAGACCAGTGAATTCCATGAGTATGAACCTATTGGGTCACTTCTTTGCCTGGGTACTGTGCACCTTAGAAGCAATGCTGTGTGGAATACCATGACAGTGGATGAGGCATTTTACAAGCCCATAGTTGGTACTATCTGCAGAGGCATTATGTGCAAATAAGGCAAATCCACACGCGGGATACATGTCTATTGGGGTAAGGACAAAGTGCTACCTTTTTCAGGATAGAAGAAGTCAAATATAATCAACCTGCTACCAGGTCAAAAGCTAATCACTCCAGAGAATGGTGCCATATCAAAGAATTCCATGTTGGTCTCTGCTGTTGGTAGACCAAGCATTCAGCAGTGGCAATAGGCAGGCTTTGGTGAATGGAATTCTATGTTGCTGAGCCCATGATAATTTCCATCCATGCCATCATGATCATTTTTTTTTAATGAGCTCACTAGGCAATGACAGGAGTGACAGAGGGAAAATATTGACTGCTATCCACAGAAAGGGTTATCTGTCCATTTGATTATTAAAGTCCTTTTCTGTGGAGGTTACTCCTTACTGAGCATTTACAAGACACAATACCTTCACATCTTTCACCCACATGGCAATGTCTATTCATATACCTCTCCACCAAATGTCTTTGTCACCAATTTTCCAGTCATCTTCATTCTAAATCCTTCACTATCAAGCCAGACCAGGCTACAGCCCACAAGTTGGTGGTATACAGTCACACATTTGGCTACTGTGTCCTTCCAAGAAAAATGTATGACACACAGCCCAAAGCCCTTCACCACAGTCCTTCAGGGATGTCCTGGAAAGGTATGTAATGCCACAGCTGTCCACTTTTGGGTGGTATTTGCACAGCATGAAAAACCATTTGTGAACTAAGTCCCAGCCTTTTCCTCTGTCAGCTGATTGTAGCTACCACTCATGAGGCCATAGGTGCATGCCAAGAGACAGAAGGCAGTACAGCAGAAGTAATGATCATGACACTTGGGCCACTTCTTCATGTAACTGACTGGCATCTTCAGGTCCTACTTAAGCCCAGTAACATGTGTATCACTTCCATTTGATGATGGACTGTGGCTGTGCATGTCTAACTTTATGACTTGACAGTCATAGTATACTATGAAAAAGGGGTTAACTTTCTGTCCTCATACAGAGTTGACACCAAGAGGACTGCTGAGCTATACCTTCATGTCGACTCTATATATTTACTTTAATTTCTGGGAAAGAGTCACTCGAAGGCTTATAATTGGCTCTTTGCCTTGCCCTCTGACTTCTTTATAAGGTTCTTAAACATTGGTGGAATTGACATCCTTTAAAGTTTTAATGATAAAATGTCTTCAGTAGAGAAGCCTTTAATTCCACTTGCTCAACCTTCGCTGCCCGTTGAGTCTCCTGGAGAACTTGGAAAGAATACCAGTGCTCTGATTCCATCCCAGGCCAAGCAAGTCAGAATTTCTGGCATGGATGTTTTCATTTCCTTAAAACTCCTTTAGTATTTCTATCATGACCCAGGACTAGGGGTCACTATTGGGATCCCAGGGAAAGGATACAGGAGTTAACTGCCAGAGTCTTCAGTTATCTCCTCCTTAAGAATAACCTTCTATAAGACAGACCATATTTGAATGTGCTGGTGCAATTTGTTACTTTAATATTTCAATCAAAGTAGGCTACTGGCTAATTGAACTGAGTTTTATGGGTAAACATGTGATTTTAATTTCTCCTGAGTCAGAAAGCATGTTTATTCACTCCACCTGTGGGCCCTGTTTGTGGCATGAAAGCAAGCTTTTGGAAGAACACACTTCTTGAAGGATCCTCGAAAAATCCTAAATGTGCCACAAACAACCCTAACTTTCTTTAAACCAATTCCATCCTCTTCTCTTCTTCCTTTTCAGAATTGTTTGGCAGTTTGTAGACATTTCCTTGTTTGTCTTCATCCAATTTGAAATTATTTTCTAGTTCTATAAAATATTCTGGATTTTTAGTGTATTCATATTAAATGTACAGATTGGGGGAGAATTGAAATATTTTTAATGATGTATAGCCATTAAATAAGTTATTACATTTGATAAATATTTGAATTTATTCACATATTTCACTGTTCTCTTTGCTCACTATTTTTTTTTCATTGTAAGTATTTTTCTTTCTTTCTTGAACATCCTTAAGTAGTTCTTTCAAAAGTGGAGCATAGCTTTTGGATGTTCAAAAATGTCTTTATTTTTTCTCTCCCATAACTGATATTTTGCTAGAATTCTAACCTGACAAATTATTTTTCCTGAGCAGTTTGAAATTATAATCCTATTATCTCTGGCCTCTATTGCCACTGTGAATAATTTTGCTGTTGGTCTGTTGTAAATAAACTGCATTCCCTGCTTCATAGTTTAAGAATTTGTATTGATGTTCTCATAGTTCAGAAACTTTAAGCAGATCTCTTCCTCTCTCTCTCTCTGTCATATTCATTCATGCAATTCATATACTTGAGGACTTTAAGAAATTCTCAAATTCAGAAAATTTCATGGCCCTTTTTTCTTCAAATGTTATTTTTTTAATTTCTTTTCCTTCTGTCCCCTACTTCTGAGTGTCTATCTAAACAAATGATAACTTTTTGGCCAGTAATTTTCCATTCAGTATTTTAAATTCTCTTTCATATTTTAAAAAATCACTTATCCTGTGTTAAATTCTGTGTAATCCCTTCATCTTATTTTCCAATTCTTTTTGTGGTTCATTTATTTCCTCTATTGGATTTTGTATTTCAATGACTATAGTTTTTGTGTGCAAGTTTTCTTATTGATTTATTTTTTTAAAAATTCCACCTGTTTATTACTCATGCCAATGTATTTTAATTTATGATTATTTCTTTCTTGTGTGTTTTATTCCATTACCTCATTGAGTGTTGTTAATACATTACTATAAAGAAGTTCTTTTCAGAAAATTTCAGTATTGTTCATGTTTCTTTGTAAGTGAATTCTGTTACTGAGTTCAGCTATATTTCATTATATTAATTTTCTTTTGGGGTGAAATTTTGAGGATCTTAGTATTAGTTTATGTTGGTCTTGAACTCACTCTGTATCCCAGGCTGGTCTCAAACTCATGGAGACCCTCCTGCCTCACCCTCCTGAGTGTTGAGATTACAGGTGTGCACCACCATACCTGGCTATCATTGCATTAGTTTTTTTTAAATACATTTTAATTATAGTATGCAAGCTCATCTTTAAAATAAACTAATGCAAGCTACTACCATCTCTTCCCTGTTCTTACTCTTCTTTTTCTTCCTTCTTCTCCTCTTTTATGAATTTTCTTGTTCATCACTCCTTTGTCTAGGTGTCTTATAGCTATGTTCTTATAAAAATCACCATCTTCCTCAGGCAGAAGAACATTTTGTTTTAGGGTTCTCATCCTACATAAGTATCACAGATCTAGTTTCCAAGACAGTGAGAAGTGTGACTCAGGTCCTACTTTATTGGCTATGTACTCTTTCCAGCACAATATGGGTCTCCAGTTCTGAAGTGTGTAACTACTTTGAAAAGTGTGTTCATTGGCAGATGAGCCCTTCACAGCCTCATGTTTCATGCCATTTGCCTGGCTCTGGTCACCTGGCTTTTCTGCAGGCAGATTCCTTCTCCTTCATCCTGTAGGCATTAATCTCACGGGCATCTCTGCTTATTTCTGGTCCCAGAAACCAGTAGGTATTCGACTGCTTCCTGCTTATTATTGTGCTTTGTTGTGATGGTTCCATTTTTTGATACGTGAAAAATCCACCTTATTTTTGAAGATTTCCATGTTTTGGGTTTTTCACTTATATTTTCTTTCATTATTTTTCTTTCAATTTTGTATTTGGAAAATTTAAAATCTATTGAAAAGTGATACAAGTAGTAACATTAATATTTTAGAGTCACCTAGTTTTATCAGTTGTTATTAATACATTGCCAGAATTACTTTTTTCTTCTTTTTCTTTATTTTCTGAACTATTCAAGAGTTAACTGTAGACACAATTATTCTGGGGCTTTAGCCTCCTGTGTATAACGACATTCTTTTGAGAAACCTTAATACAATTATCACACTTGGACAATTTATTATCTACCATACATACCATGTTTAGATTTTTCCATAAACATTCACTAACTATATTTTTGATCCAGAATTCTATCATGGGTTATATACATTGTCTTTCATTTTCATATCTGTTAGTTTTCTTTTACAGAATTTTTTGTGAAGTGGGTAACTAGTTAAGTTCATTGCATTGACAGTATTTGGTAAGTGTCTTGGTTATTTTTCTCTCGTTGCTGAGACAAACACCTGAATCCCAAAATTAGGGAAGAAAGGGTTTATTCAGCTTACAGTTTCTGGAGATTTCAGTCCATAATCAGCTGACTCCAAGGCAGAGTTGCATGACACTGGGGGGACACTTCAAGGCAGCACCCAGAGAAAAAAAGAAAACAAGCCTCTTCCCCACCCT
>RJWT010053909.1:0-10357 GCA_004365215.1 Cuniculus paca | reverse complement strand
TCCAGGCTGAGCTTTAACTTCTGATCCTCCTGCCTCAAGTTAATATGAGCTTTTTAATTTTTTAAACTGATATTTAGTTTAAATTCTAGGGGAAATTCAGAGAGAAATTCTACTTTGAACTGCTAACAATAGCACAGATCTTGAATGTGTGGCAATGAAGAACCTTCTCTTCTCCACTTAAACCACATTTATAGCCATCACAGATTCCCTTAGTATGTTCCATACTCGAACAATACAGAATAAATGTACATAAAACAAAATCTTTATTGCTAACCAAAATTCTAGTTCCTTAAGGAACACATTTGGAAATCATTTCATATGTCTGTTGTGGAATCTCCCATTCCTTTTGTAGGCATAGGGTTTGCATATCTTCAGAATTAAAAACATTTCGAGCTTTATAATCTCTACAGATCATTGTTTTGTTAGGACATACCATGCGGGTTTCATAAGCCTGATCGAATCTTGCCTTCAGGCAGACATCTGCAGTTGTTGGCCTCCAGGTGCTTCAGAGTCCCTGCCCTTCGAGACACTCCCCTTACAAAAAAAGAGAGAAAGAACCTCCAGGAAGTCTGCAGGTGCAAGAGTTTTAAAGGAAATTAATGAGGGGTTGCTCTTTTATGTTGTGTATTCACATAGGCAGTTACGTGTTTGCACACATGTAGTTCTGACCTTAAATACACAGAACATGAACTCAGAGCTGTGCTTAGCTGCTGTAATGGAGTTCCCCTCTCTCCAGGGCAAAGCATCCATTTTTAAGAGTACAAACTGACTAACAAGGAAATGAGAGTTCTGGAAAAATATCTAAAGAACAGCAATAAAGATTTGCCGCTGCTTTTGTTCCTTTCGATGTCCATGTGTGACTGAGTCAAGATCTGTAGGGCTCCTTGATTGACAAGATTGATGGCCTATGCCCAAGACCCCTGGATGCCTGAAGCAACCAGTAATCATGTGTTTCTTCGCACATGGTTGTCCTTTATCTTCTTTGTTATTTTTATTCCTTCTCTGCTGGTTCAAATTTCTAAATTATTAGTAAGCACTCTTCTTTTATTCATGGTACCCAGTATCCTTATCTCCAACCATTACTGGAAATAATATTCATCCCCTAGACACTGACCAAGTTGACCTGCCTATATCCAAAGAAAAACGCCATCTGGTGATCCCAGGAAGACTTAAGTACAGTAGCTCGCAGGGTGTACGAGCCATGTTCCACACAAGTGATAATTCTGGTCTCAGTGTTTCTGTATTGCCATCACTAAGTGTGAGTAACTCTAGAGTTACTTTCACTCTAGAAAGTTCTATAAATGATTATCTAACAAAGAGGACCAGAAGGTCAGTCACTTGAGGTAACAGCACTCGATAGATTAGCAAAACCAACTAAGCAGTGCTGCAGATACAAAGCCATCATTTGCCTGAAAGACAGTGCTTTATCCTTCTATTTAAGCTGAAGAAAGATCAGGAAAGAAGATTGATAAATGAAAAATGGTCCTGCTGACAGGTCTCCCCCAGGAAGAATTGAAATATAAATTACAATTTACAGGACCCTACAATTCACAAAACGGACAAACTGTACCAAAATATGACACGGAGACAAACTAAGCTCAACCTCTCTAAACACCACCTTCTTCAGGCCCATCGATCTTGGATAAATTGACTGACAGTTGCTCTAATGGTCACTCCGCGTGGATGAGTACTCTAAAGCTAAGGCAGCTGACATTCTGGAAGCTTTACAGATCGTGAACCTTCCCTGCTTAGACCACTAAAATCCTTTCTCCTTCCCTCCTTGACTTCTTCCTTCCAGGTTTCTCACCATGCACGAATGTGCATTTCTCTTCCTATGGCAACCAGTGAAACCTAACTCTATCTGGTTAAGCTGTGTTCCTTCAGTCACGAGATTTTACTCCCAGACACAAGTGGTGGAGAGTACCCTAGGGTCTTATGGTTAAGAGCATGGACTCTAGAACCCAGTTGCCTTGGCTTGAATCTCACTCCAATCCTAACTAACTAAATGACCTTGGACAAGTTACTTAACTTCTCTGTACTTCGGTTTCCTCATCTGTTAACTGTGGATAATAATAGGATCTACTATGTAAGTTTGGTGTAAAGATTAAATAAATATTTATGTGGCTTACAAATAATGTCTGGCAGATAGTAAGTTGTTGCTACCATCAAAATAAATGAAGAGTTTGGAGGTAAGAATTAATCACTTGGAGAAAGTGCTTCAGGCAAAGAGAAAAATAACAGACCTAGAAAAGCAAAGATTGAATGGAACAGAGAAGGCAGTCATGATCCTGTGCTACAGTGTTCCTTAATAGGCATGTGTAGCAGATGCTCTTCCTGGACCACCAAAACGTCATTCCCAATCTCCTTCTCACCAGACACCACCAACTGTAGAGTCTGGAGAACTCTCACTCATCTCCCCAGACGTCCTTGTAATGGCTAGCTGAGTTCTGGCCAAGGAGAAACTAAATGTGAGATTTTTCTTTCTAGATTAAAAAAGATGAGCCCTTCACTCTTCATCTTGCCTTGAATGTGAATATGATGCCTGGAGCTGTATTGACTTTATACAAACATAAAAACATAAGCACAAGGAAGAAAGCGAGTATGTGGGGTTAGTGGATGATAAAGGCACCAATAACCTGGATTCTTCACGGCACTGCACAGCTACTGAATCCATGCCAGCAAACGTCTAAGTTCAGATTTTGTGTTGAGAGGCAAAAAAGTACCTATTGTTTAGCTGACTGCTAATCAGATTTTTTGCTGTTGTTCTTGCTTGCCCAGAAAGCACTTCTATCAGATACGGTGTCTTATTCACAAGCTGTTATGTATACGCATGTCGAGAATTCATACCAATGCTTATTTCGTGCCCCAGTGGTTCTAATAATGAGTCACTCACACTTTGGTACTTTGCACAAAATTGCATACTTATCAGAATCACCTGGAGATCATTTAAGAACTTGAGATTATTGGAATAGTATCCAGAAATACTGCTTCAGTAAATCAGAAGTGCAGTCTGGAGGTTTGCAAGCCACATTGACATCCACCTTCACTCGTAAGTCAAGGGAAATATATATTGTCTTTGCAAAATGTGTCTTTCTGAAAAAGTCCTCAGTTTACATTCAATATCTAAGAAATCTCAGCCAGTCACAGAGTAATACATCTCAATATGTGGTCTTTTGACTCCAACCTAAAACTTCTGAAACAGATTCTGATTTCATAATCTTCCTCAATCTCTCTGTCTGTCTGTCTGTCTCTCTCTGCAGTAGGACTAGGGATTGAATATAGGGCCTTCATACTGAGCTATACCTCCAGTCATTTTTATTTTGAGACAGGGCTCCACTAGTTCACTAAGTTGTCCAAGCTGCTCTCCAACTTTTGATCCTTCTGCTTCAGCTTCCCTAAGGTTTAGAATTACAGGCACGCACTACCACATTTGGCTGGAACTGATATTTTAAATAAATATCTCAACAGATTCTGAGTTCTCTCCTCCCAATGACTCTACAGATTGTCACTTATCTCCTCAACTCATTCATTGATCAACCACCATTTAGTCCAGCTATGAACAACATACACCAAGCCTTTGTTTGGCCTACACTACAAGTGTACAAGTTAAAAGGTAAAATGAAAAACAAAAAATTATAATTGATAAACTCTCCAAAGAAAGCAAAACATGATGACATGGGTGGGGTAGGGTAGAGGCAAACAGCAAGGGAAGACTGTCCCACTAATGAGACAACCATGAAGCTCAGTTCTGAAAGGATGAAGATGGGCCACTGTGCCTCCTAGGAAAATATAGGCAAAGGTCCTAAGCAAGCATGGATTGGTAGATATGAGAAACAGAAACCACACCAGTTTAGAGGCAGAGGGAAAAGGGAAGACTGTGAGCTCAGAGTGGAGCTGCAAGTCTTGTTGGTCAATGCAAGAGGTTTCAAAGAAACTCTTGTTATGAAAAATCAGTGAAAGGTTTTAAACTGGAGGAAGAGGACAAGGGAAAGTACTGTGTCTGTGTGTGTCTGTGTGTGTGTGTGTGTGTGTGTGTCGATGTGCTTTCAATGCCTATCCATCTATCCAAAACTTTAGGTTTATAGGCAAGTAGGCATGGGCCCATTTCTGCCTTGGTTCTTCATATGAAAGCTCCACATCTTCACTGGCCAGCCTCCTCCTTTGTCAGTCACCCTGGTTACCTATTACTCCTTTAAGGCATTCCTTTTTGATTGCCCTATTCATCTGCTCCAATCTGCTCTACTGTTTGACTTCCTGACCTTTTACCTCACTGACAATTTTGGAAATATTCTTCACTTAAGCCTTAGTTTTTATAAATATTATCTTTATAATTGGTCAATGAAACTACAATCCTTTGGAACAGAGCTTTTGCTCTGGCATAAATGAGTCAATGCAGAATTTGATTTAGTCATACAGAAGACATGCAGAAGACTGTTCCAGTCAACAGTGGAACAACTGAATAATTGTATCACTCAACTTTCCCATTGCTGGGACCAAATGCCTGACACCCACAATTTAAAGGAGGTAATGGCTCATTAGGCTCACAGTTTCAGAGGTCTCAGTTCATGATCAGCTGGCTCCAAAACAGACGCGTCATGGCAGAAGG
The DNA here is from genome assembly GCA_004365215.1 of Cuniculus paca. Taxonomy (NCBI): domain Eukaryota; kingdom Metazoa; phylum Chordata; class Mammalia; order Rodentia; family Cuniculidae; genus Cuniculus; species Cuniculus paca. The sequence goes on along the minus strand of RJWT010053909.1, from coordinate 5,751 downwards.
GCATGTAGGAGCAATGCTGTTTAGTTCATAGATGCAAGGAAGCAGAGCAAGGAGACAGCACCACAGAGAAATGGGCCAGGAACAAGACACACTATCCACGTGTTAAGCTTTACATCTAAAGTGTCCCCCCAAACCTCATGTGTTGAAAAGGTGATTGGATCATGGGACTCTGTAGTCATGAGTGCCCTTGTGTGTTGATGATTTCAGTAGCTGAATATGCTGTTTGGTGGTGAAGCCTGATTGGAAGTGTGTCACTGGGGGCAAAACCTGAAAGATTATATCTTCCTCCCTGGCTCATCCCTTCTTGCTATGCTTCCCACTTGCCAGGCATTGAATACCTTTTCCTCTGCATGCCCCTCTGCCATCTTGCTTCTACCCTGGAGCTATCTAACCATGTACTGAAACTGTGAGCCAAAATAAACCTATCCTCCCTTAAATTGTGGGTGCAGGTTATATTTCCCTAGCAATGGAATAGTAGCTAATAGAAATTTTGATACTGAGAGTGGGGATGCTGCCAGGGCTCTACCTGATCATGCAGTTAGGGAGTATTTGGAAGTGGTTTACAGGAATTTGAAACAATTTAGAGATGCCAAGAAGAGAAGACCTAGAAAGTTGTAAGCCAAGCTTGATGGGAGGCTCTGATCAGAGCTCGGAAGACCAGAATGCTGAAAGAAATGCAAATAGTAAAAGCCAGGATTAAAAGGTTTCAGCTGGGGACAAGGATTCCATTGGCATCTGGATGCCAGGCCATGTGTGTTATTCTCTGACAGGAAATGTGTCTATGTTTTTCACATGTTCTGAGAACTTGAGGGAGACTGAGATTAAGGGTGGTACACTAATCTGGCAGAGGAAGTTTCAAAGCAGCTCAACATCCAGGCTGTGGCATGGATACTACTGGTTGCCTTTATCCAGATCTACGGTGAAAATCAGGAGTAAGTGTTAGAGACAAAAGATGTAAAATGTTTTGAGTTTCACCAGAAAGGAAGTTTCACCTACAAAGGAAAGTACAGTTACTGAAAACATCAGTATTAAAAAGTAGCCAAGTATTTTGCATCAGAACAATCAGAAAGATGAATTGAGGTCATTTCAGGAATCAGCAAGACACCACCCTTTAGAGACTCAAGAGTGCAGTTATGGCTTATATCTAGCTGTTCCCCCAAAGTCTCATACATTCATAGGTGGAGCTTTTCAGAAGTGGCTGGATCTAGGGTGTGTGATACTGGGATTAAAGTTGTGATGCTGGAATTAATGAAGGCCCATTCTGGGGTGGCAATACCCAAAAGGTGAATAGCCCAAAAGGGATAAAAGGGAGAAGCAGATTGTTGTTGTTGTTGCTGCTGCTGCTGTTGCTCACTGCTTGCTGCATTCTGCCTGCTCTGCTTTGCCATAGACTCCGATTCCTTTTTGATACTCCGATTCCTCTTTGATACCCCTCTGCCACTCCACCTTGCTTTGGAGACATCCAACTAGGAACTGAAATCTCTACAAACTGTGAAATTAAATAAACCTTTCATCTTTTAACTTTGGGTGTTGGGTATTTTGCCTCAGCAACAAGAAAAGTTACTAGGAAGAGTGCAAAACTAAAACTTGCATTTGAAAGAAGAACTCCAGTGTCTCCTGCTTATACAGAGAGAAATATAACTCCATGTTCAGTCATCCAGACACTCAGGGGCTTCTTCAACTACGATCCAAATGAACTTGGATACTGCTGCAGCTGGTGACAGACCTTGGCATCATCCGCATGGTGCTGATTTTACAGGCATGTAGATGGCCGGAGTACTGGGGTTAGGGAGGTTTCCGCTGAGATTTTGGATGTGTCCTCCTAGCACTGTGTGAAGCTGTGAGAGTGAAGCTGAAGGTGCAGTGGAGACCCATGAAGTTGAAGATACCAGGACTATGGGTTATCTTCTGAGGAAAGCTGAAAGCAGTCAGTTAAGCCATCTCAAGAAAGAGGGCATGAGGGCTCAACCAGCAAGGACATAGGGGTTATGCTAACCAAACCCTCTGGAGTCACAGCTCACCATGAATTGCCCTGGGTGTTAGACACAGATCTGTGGAAGTTAATGTTTGCCCTGCTGGGATTCAGTGTTGTTTTAATCCCATTTCTTTCTATCCCTATATCTCTCCCTCCCTTTTGAAATGGTAATGTTCCTCTTGTGCCCTTGTGTCAACAGTGTTCAACCTTCTTTTTGACTTTTACATGGGTTCACAGCTAAGAGTTTGCCTTGAGTGTGAAAGAAACTTTGGAGTTGAACCTTTCAGCAATGCTGGAACTATTAATACTTCAGTGACTCTTATTCATTTCACATAATGAGAGAGACATGAGTCATCCAGAACGTTACAGGTTAGAAATAAAGTGTCCTCCCAAGGCTCAGGTGTTTGGAAGGTGACTGAATCATGGGTGCACTGTACTCGTGAGTAGTCTCATTCACTGAGTGTGTAGTTCCTGAATGTATTGTTAGAAAGTGGGGCTTGATTGGAGGTGAGTCCCTGGGGGTGTGACCTGGGAGGGTGTATTTCTCTCCTTGGCCCCTCCTTTTCCTCTTGGTTTTCTGGTTGCTATGGGTTGAGCACTTTTTCCTCTGCCACTCCCCTTTGCCACTCTGTTTCTACCTTGGTGCTGGCCGAGCATGGTTTGAAACTGTAAGCCAAAATAAACCTCTCCCTCTTTAAGTTGTCGCTGTTGTGTATTTTACCCAGGATGAGAAAGTAGTAAGACACCAAGGCTACGCCTTCATAACCTACGCACTCCCAGGCTGCTGCCAAGTCCATCAGGTTGGGTTAAACTTAACTGTCACAATAATTTGCATATATTTTTTGGAGTTTTTGATATTCAAAGTGTAGTCCACGGACTGTAGTCCAGTATTTGCTTCATCTAGGAACTGATCTGAAATGCAAGTTTTAAGGCCTTACTCCAGACTTCCTAAAACAGGATCACATTTTAGTAAAAACCCCAGGTGGTTCATCTGCACACAAAAGCCTGAAAAGTGCAACTATAAGCCAGTGGTCATCAACCTGGGCTGCATACTGGAATTACCTCAGAGGTTTAAAAACACTGATCACTGAAGCCCAACCTCAGAAATTTGATTGGACTGGAGGAGACCCCTGGGCATTACCCACATGCCCATCAAGCACTAAACATTATACACTTACCAAGCATTAAGGCATGATTTTTAAACACTGGTGGACCAAAGATCATTGGGAAGCTTGTACAAATGTGTATTCTTGAGCCTTCTTCCAAACAAATTCTGATTCAGGAGGTTCAGAAAAGTTTTCAGGCACCTGTGTTTTCAGCCAGCACACTCAGTGGGTCCTGCTGCAGATGACCCACGGATCACACTTTGAAAAACACTGCATTAAAGAACTGTTGACAGAAAAAACAAAAAAAAACACAACATTGCAAGGTGAGGATGCCAATTAATTTGGTTGCTGATTGATGTGTTTCTTGGAGGGAACCTACTTAATAATTGCAAATCTTCTCAAAGCATAATGAAACAACATAGATTTCTGATGATTATCTGCTAGATCAGAGATAGCCTCCTGTCAGAAATCATGCTGTCTGCAAAGATTCTACAAAGTAGGGCCAAAGTCATGAACAAGCCTTTGCGAAGCCAACCTTACATGTAGGGGAGAATTTTTCCCAGGTAGGGAAGATACTCTGCTTTTAAACTACATACTTTCTAATAATTGACAACTAAATCAATAAAGGTCCTATAATTTTAGAGACCCTAAAATACAGCATGACACCACCTACTATAGAGTGGCTATAGTGAATGTCATCACCTTTTTTTCTCTAGTTAACCAACTCTTAACCTTAAAGGAAGGATTTTTCCAAAAATGTTTTTCAAAACACTCATACACCCAGGAACTTCTTTTTCACACTCCTGCTGGCTCCGAAACCACTGATTGCTGCTGGCTCATTACTGTCTCGTTCCCGGCTATGTGTCTTGTACGTGAGATTGCTTCATCTCCCAAACTACATTGTTGAACTGTTTAAAGATAAAGATGATATCCATCTAGTTCTCTTATTTCCCACAGTGTCTAGAACACTGCTGAACCCACAATAGAAGCTCAGCAAATAGTTGTTTCATTGAATAATTGCAATAAACACATTACACTGTCTTCTTGAATAGTTCCATCTATCATGGTGAGTGATCCTTGAGGAGGCAAAATCTCATCATTATGGAGAGATTTTGAAATATAAGCTGTCCATCAGTATTAAATAAAAAGTAGTAACTAATAACAACAAAATAGTTTTATTATACTTGGTGGTCTTCAAAGATTTCATGGGAATTTCATCACTGGATCCCCACAAGAACCTTATAATAAGATGAGAAGAGCTCTTACTGTATTTGTTGTAAGAAGTTCACATGAAAAATTTTTAAATGCACAACATAGAATTGTTAATAATATGCAATAAGATGTGCAGCAGATCTCTAGAATGTATTCATCTTACATTACTGAAACTATACCCATTGACAAGCAGCACCCTGTTCCCCTTTCACTGTAGTTCTGTAAACTACCATTCTCCTCTCCACTTCTACTAGTTTGTCTATTTTAGTTACCTGGTATAAGTGGAATCAGTCAGCACTTGACCTTCTGTCTCTGGCTTATTGCACTTAGCATAATGTCTGTTAGGTTAGTTGGGGTTATCAAATACAACAGTTTTTTTTTTTTAAGGCTGAAAAATAATCCATGGTACACTTACACCACTTTTTAAAATCTATTCATCCATCAATGGATGTTTGGGGTATTTCCACATCGTGGCTATAATGAATAATGCTTCAATGAACATAAATGCACAGACATCTCTATGAAATTCTGATATCAATTCTTTGGGAGTATACAGACCAGAAATAATATCATTTGCTTTTTTGCTAATTTTAGGAAAGTAAATACCATTCTCCATACTGGCTGAAGCCCACTTAACACTCTCATCAACAATGTTCCAGGTTTCCAACTTCTCCACATTTACACCAGTGCTTACTATCTTTTTAAAAATTAATAATCATTCTAATAGTATGAGGTGATATCTCGCTGTGATTTTAATTTGCATTTTTCTCATGCTTAGTGATGCTGAGCATTTTGATGTATTTCTGTTGTCATGGTATATATCTTCCCTAGAGAAAGTTCTATTTGAGTCCTTTGCCTACTTTTAAAATTGTATTATTTGCTCTTTTGCTATTGAGTTGTAAAAAGGTCTAATGTAGTAGGAAATTAGCCCCTTAAATAGATATATAATTTGCAAATATTTTCTCCTATCTGCAGGTCGCCTTTTTACTCTGTTGATTGTGTTATTTGCTGTGTGGAAGGTTTTTACTGTGATATGGTCTTCTCTTGCTTTGATGTCATATCCAAGAAATCACTGCCAAGACCTCTGTCATGAAGTTTTCCCCTATGCTTTCCTCTAAGAATTATTTCTGTTCCTGAGCTATCCAGTGTCGTATTTAAATCTTTAATCCATTCTGAATTGATTTTGAGGGTGCTGTGTATAAGGGTCCAAGTTCATTCTTTGGCATGTGGACATTCAGTTTTCCCTACACTTGTGGAAGAGACTACCCTTTCTTCATTCCGAACACCTGTGTCGGAGTCCAGCTGATGACATATATGGGTTTGTTCTCTGCTCTGCGCTGTTTTCCATCAGTCTAGATGTGTGTCTGCTGTGTGTGCTAATGTCATGACTTTTTGTCACTACAGCTGAATCACAAGTCTCGAGGTCAGGAGTGTGATGACCCCATTTATGTCCTTTCT
>RJWT010053908.1:0-10358 GCA_004365215.1 Cuniculus paca | reverse complement strand
TAAGATAGATAAGATGATTGTACTACTAATTTTATTAGTTCTTAGAAAAAAAGTTAACATTCATAGGACTGAACCAATTCTGTGTGCCTATACCTGGTAAACTGAGCAACTCTGGAAGACAACTATATGAAATAACAGCCTTTGGTATCTTCCCATCACCTGGCTTAGAAAGCCTACATTGTTATTGTTTTGGGCTCTTTATTACTGTTATTTATCTGCCTTTATTGTTTTTTGTTTTTCTTGTGCCTTGTTCTGCTATTGCCTCTAGCACAGAAAGGATAGATGTACAAGTATATGCTTATACATGCTTAGAACCACTCCTAAAGAGTTTACAAGAGCAGTTTTTATTAAATATCAAGATATGAGAAGCTACATTGAAGAAAATGAGGCATTATGGTAGCCATAGCTGATTTCATATCTTCAGGTTCTGAAATCCAATAATACTTTTATTGTTTGATTTGAATGGTTTAAGTCTGTTTTCTACTACTTGATTGCAATATGTGAGAAGATATGATCAGCTTTTTTGAAGAAAATAAAGGACATTAAGGTAACCATTGTTGATTTCTTATTGTCTGATTTGAAGGCCTGTAATGCTTTCACTCTTTTGTTTTATCTGGTTTTATGTTATTTTTTTTTGCTTGAGTTTATTGTGTGTGAATGTATGAACAACCATTTCGAAGAAAACACTAGGGTAGCCATTGTTAATTTCCTGTCATTATGTTTTGAAGACCTGTATTGCTTGCATTGTTCTGTTCTGATCTGTTTTGTTGTGTTTTACTCTGTTTTGTTTTGTTTTTATTCTCTTTAAAATAAAAAATTAAAAAAAGGACCTGATTAAGTGACAGAAATAGATAGATGGATAGATAGATAGATGATAGGTCAGTTAAAAGTCACAGAAATTCTGACTCAAACCAGATTGATCAAAGTGAGGGCATTTATTGGCACTTAGAAGTGTAAGCAGCACTGACTTCAGGTTGGGCTGCATCCAGGGCCTCACAGAAGATCATCTTTCTGTCTCTTTGCTCTGTGATGCTCATTTTAAGACAAACTTCCCGTCTATGGACAAAAGCGAGTGGTGTCTTGCCCTACTACCCATCATTGGTAGAGATGGAGTTGGGGTATAGGACCAAGTCCTCCACCTGGATCGCATCTGTCCCTGGATGTGGGGGGCTTCCTGTAACTCATGAACTCTGAGCTGGGGAGTGTGGCTCCACAGAGGAGATCAAGGTGTGTGGCCAAGAGATAGGAGGGTGAGTGCTGAGTAGGCTCAAATTCTGATGCCACCGCGATAAGCGCAGCCTGGTGCTTGCACGTATTTAAGTCCACAGCCCTTACTCTGGACTTTTTCTGATTCACCCACTGCTCCATGTTCATGTGAGGGCAGCCTGTACCACCAGAACAGATCACTGGCTTGGGGTATGCATGCAACCGAGCCGCCTAACCGAGTTCTATGACCTCTCCTGCTATTGGAGACGAGGGGGAAAACAGCCCTGCCCCCAGCCCAGGAACAAAGCTCTGTGTGTTGGGCCCCACTCCTCCGTGGTGGCTTCTGCACACAAAGCCAGTTGTCTGTACAATGTCTTTTCCTCCACTGGAAGACCGGAAGAGGCTCTGGTAGGGAATTGGGGGTGAAGCCCAGGAAAGAACCTTATAAATACCAGGAGGGGGGCTACAGGAGGAGGGGATCTCTCCTGGCAATAAATGAGGTTGGCAGATGCTTCTGTTTGGAACCAGCATTCCTCTAGAGAACTGACCAGAGCTCGTACCCATTCTCACTTTACCTGTCTGTACATGAGGAGCTCGAGCTAAGACCCTTCCAAAAGAGTTCCTATGAATCAGTAGAAGAAACACCCCAAAAGATACCTGGGCAATGGGGCTGAATGGGCAATTATTCCTCCCCCTTAAAAAAAAAAAAAGAACAAACCAAAGGGTTAACAACTAACCCATGAAAAAACACTCAGACTCAATGGCAATCAAAGAACAAATAAAACCAACAAAATATCATTGGTCTCACCAATCGTACTGATGAAGATGACTGCATGCCTAGTGGTGGTGGGGATGCACGCTCAGCCACTCAGCAAAGCAGGGGTTCACTGTCCCAGGAGGGTGGCTTGTCGGTATGTGATATGAGCCTTAAGACCCTGGCTGCAATTCCATTTTTCTGATGTTCTCTGAAGGCAGGAATTGTGGGTATTTGCAAAAGTAGTTTAGCAAAACATACAGTAGCCAGAGAAATAGTCCTAAAATCATAAATTGTAAATGTCATCTTCTTCCCAATCCTTAAACTATTCCAGAGGATTCTCATCAGGCACAGAACAGATCCAGCTCCTCACTGTGTGACCTGGCCTACCTCCTCCTCTCCTCATCCTTTCACTACCTCCCCGTCTCTTTTCTGTCCTCAAAAATGCAGTCCTGGGCCAGCCTCAGGATCTTTGTGCTTGCTGTTTTTTCTCCCGGAAGAGCTGGCTCTCCGGCCTGACATCTTGACATCAGTGTGTTCACTGAGTGTTGATGAGTACGGTTTGTCTGAGTGTGCCCTGGAGGTTCACGTGTTAAAGTTCCCAGGGCAGTACTTTTGAGAGGTGATGGCACTTCCAGGAGGTAGTGCCTTTTGGGGAATCTCTTGGTTTTGGGGGGTGTGCCCTTGAAGGGGATTATGAGTCCTTGTCGCTTCCTCTGCCTCTCTTTTGCTTGTTACTTTGCAGTGAGGTAAACAATTTTGCTCTACTACACATACCCACCATGATGTGCTGCCTCACTACAGGCCCAAAGCAATGGGGCCAGTCATGAGTGGAATCTCCAAAACTCAGCTAACACAAACCGTTCCTCTTTGTAAGTTATGTCTGTCCAGTATTTTGTTACAGTGATGGGAAGTTGACTGACACAGATGTTAAAAGTATGAGCTTTGGGATAGGATGTGGTTATAAGCTTGATTTCATTGGCTATGTGGGCTTGGGTAAGTTCTTTCACTTATCTGAGTCTGTGCTGTGAAGTACAAACAAAACAGTCTTGTGGAGGTACAGTGTGAGCCTTCAAGAGTGGTTTGTAGTAAGTACAGACATTTCCAAATATTATCTAATTGTCCTGCTATGGGTTAAGGAAATTCTGGGGCATCCATGGATGACGTCCAAAAGGATGTTGGAGGAAACAATTTGACACAGAACAAGGGTTTAAAGTCCATTGCTAATCACTTATCTCATCATTATGGGCATGTAATCCATGCTCATAAAAATTCAAGCAATAATTGCGGTGCCATTCATAACAGCTAAGTTATGGAATCAGCCAAGGTGCCTGTCAGGAGACGACCAGGGAGAGGAACTGTGGTGTATATACACGGGGGAGTATCAGTGAGCCATGAAGAAGTGTGAAGTTGTGTCATCTGAAGGAAGATGGATGGAACTTGGGGACAACATGTTAAGCAAAATAAGCCAGACACAAATTTTAAAAGTAAAAACATAAATAAAAGATGACCTGGAAGTAAAAAAGGGACCACTAGGGAGAGGAGCTGGGGAGAGAAAGGAAGGCAGAAGGGAAGTTGGATTGGGTCAAAGCACAGTATATGCATAGATGGAAATGTCACAGTGAAACACATTAATTTCTACAATGAGTTTATGTTAATAATAAAAAAACTCAAGCAACAAAGTAAACCATGAAAGTCCCTTACATCCTACAATTTCTCATCTAAATTTCATGCTGTTTGAAATGAAAAAGGCAGGTGAGCAATAAGCCAGTATGAACTCACCTTTTAAAAATAAAATGTTCATATATACTCATAAGGAAAAGCCTGGAGGATTTATATAAAAATGTTGAGTGTGTTTGGAGGGAAAGTAGAGATTGCTGGCATTTTTCAGTCTCCTTGGCTTTTCAGGGTCTCTTCAATGTCTGCGATGGCTGACCATATTTGAGTTTTTTTGCCCTCTGAAAAAGTTGCCACCTGATAGGTTCCGCGCGTGTGAAACTCAGCGTGGCGCCTGCCCAACACGGTGCTGGGCCCTAGAGTGACAGCCTGTCCCTTCAGTACTGATTTCTGTGTTTCTCCAAGTCTGAAATTGAACTTCCCGCTTTTCGCACGCGCGCCACCATTCCCCCAATCAGCTGTCACTACATCATTCGGCCCGCCCCTTCAAACTCCACCCCCTGCCAAACCTAATACAAGCCCGCAGCTTCTTTGTCTGTCTTGGAGGGATCTTGCACTCTTCTGCAGCCCTCCTGCGCCCACAGTAAAGGCCTTTTTCTTTTTTCTTCTCTTGCTTCTCTGCCATGCCAAAGAAAAACCTAACACTACCCACTCCCTGCCATCATCTAGCCACTTGTTTCCAGGGGCTCTCGTGAAGACCCAGATGTCCTCTGCTGTTGTGCCAGGGATCCCAGAGTGAGCCTTGAGGCTCAGTAAACATCAAGAATGGAAGGGATGTTTGGCTTATGATTCGGGGGTTGCTAACACGCTAAGGAGTTCTACATGGCCAAGGAGAATGTATTAAGCTAAGCATGAGTTTGGAATTGAAGTGTACTGTAGGACGCTCAGGACAAAACAAAACTAAAACCCAACAACTCACACTGAATTAAGAAATAAAAGGAGTTTATTGGTATATGTAACTGAAATGCCTAGAGCCCCTGAGTTTCAGGTATGGCTGGATCCAAGTGTTCAAAGGATTCTTTTAGTCTCTTCAAGCTGTTTTCCTTTGCTGGCCTCACTCTGAGACAGGTTCTTTCTGTGTGGTGCTAAGATGACCCTTAAGTGGCTTTCAGTTCATATCCTAGCAGCTCAGGAATTGTAACAGATAGGGATTCACGATTCCAGGGAACCCAGAAAAAGTCACAGAGAGGGCATGATTGACCAGACATGGGCTTCCTGCTCACTTCTGAACCATGCACTAAGGTACTCATTGGCTAGTGCTGGGTCCCGAAACCTGTCCAGCCCCAAGGGTATGCTGTAAGCTCTACTGGAATCCAGATGGGGAGGCAGGAGTGGGGTCTTACAGGACAGTGTGGGGCTACTGGTGGAGTAGGTGGGGGCTGCCTAGTAGAGCTTCTCTGTCTGCTGGTTTGGAAACGTGAGGCACAGAACTGCCTTGTCAGGAAAGCTGGATTCCTCACCACACCCTGCCCTCAGCTCTTCGAAGAAAAGATGAGGGCAGTGTTACATGGGCAGGCACAAGGAGGTAGGGAGGGTCCTTTCCAGGGATCAGAAGAAACACTGAAAAGACTTGGGAGCTGTGGCCACATCACCCATCTCTGAGCCTCAGTAATCCCATCTGGAAAGGGGGTCGATCTGGCAAGGGACTACAGGTTTTAGGTAGTGCTGGGTATTTTATGGACGAAATGACTGGAGTACAGCTGCCCCTCTCTTTCCAGGGACTCAGGAAGGTTTCTTAGTGGATTCCAGTTGATTGCTGGGACTATGCTGGGTGGGGACAGTATTGTTTGTCTGGGAGGGACCTGTTGGCTTGGCTGTAAGCCAAGGGGAGGGTGGAAGCTATTTCTGGCAAAGCCCGAGGTGGATGGAAGTGTGGGGGCGGGAGGTAAGGAGGGGGCACTTGGAGAAGAAACCTGAGCTGGGGCTGGAGCCCGTGGTCTGGGAAGCCTGCAGGGCTGGTGCTGCTGGATGAGGCTCTGGGTGAGGCCCAGGCAGCTGGGAGGGGAGAGGGTAGGACAGGAATGTCCCTGCTCTCAGGCACCTGTCCTGGGCCTGTTGACCCTTGACCCCGCCCCGCAAACACTCCTGGAAAGAAAGTGAGGAAACAGACGTCCTGCACGCAGTACCTGCACTTCCCATGGGGGTGTTCGCAGCAACTCAAGAGCCTTCCTGAGGCTGGGAGTCTGGGTAGTGTTTGAGAGCCCACTCAGTCAGGTCTCAGCAGCATGAGCAGGCCCGACTGTTTGTCCCGTGCTGTAGACTGGCAGCTTGGGCTCTGAGAGGTGAAGTGACTGCCCAAAGACACACAGTGAATGATGGAACCACGGCCAGCATCTGAGTGCCTGAGTTTAGGGCTCGGGAGTAATCATCATACGAGAGTGCATCCCAAGTTCCGGTCAGCCTGGACGGGTTGGCAAGACTGTCTCATGCAGCTCAGTGGTAGAACACCCCTGGACTCCAACCCTCATGCCAGCAAACAGACAAACGTGCAAGTGCTGGCTAAGCCGGAGGCTGCTTTCAGGAAACTCAGCCACTGCCACCATGAGGAGGGACAGCAGGACAGTGGGAGAAGCAGGCTGTGATTGGGCCTTGAAGAGGCAGTGACTTGGCCAAGGCCGCACAGGGGGCGGGTGGGGCTGCTGTGCAAGGCAGTCTGATCCCAGTCTGAGCTTTCCTCGCTGTGTTATCTCTGCTGTCTGAACAGGATGAAATCTGCAGGGAGGGCTTTCCAGTGGCGAGGGAACAGCAGAAGCAGGGTCATAGAGGGAAATGAGTTGGGGGCATTTGGGACAGGGCCAACACCCTGTCAGGGGTCTCTGCCAGCGGCCTGTGGGTCATGCACAATGGGTTGGGGGTGGGAGCTCCAGCGTCTGCTGTGAACTAATGATTCCCCACCTCCTCCTATGGGTTCTTGGGTGGGTGGAGGGCAACAAAGCCCTGCAGCATGGGTCCCCAGAGACAGGACTGGAGCACACGCAGGGGTGAAGCTCTGCTCCTCATGGACCCATACTGAGTGTCCCTCTGCAGCTTGGGCGGCTGTGGATGGACAGGAAGCGGCCATTCCTTCCGTGAGCTGCAGAATGGCCTCTGTGTACACCACAACAAAAAGGCTTTTCTGCCAAGTCAGAGGGGGAGGAAGCGGCCAGCTCAGACCAGCCTTGGCCTGAAAGGAGGCTCTGTTGGGGTCTTGGATGCACAGACTATGGGGGACTGGAGACAGGCCTCCTGGTTGCTGTCTGGTTCTCCTACAGCACCAGGTGGGGTGGGGCTGGGCTGCTGTGCAAGGCTGTCTGAGCCAGTGTGAGGTTTTCCTTGCTGTGTGACCTCAGTCGAGTCATTTCCTCTAAGTCCACTTCTTTCCAAGTAAAATGTGTGCGGGGAGCGTGCTAGTTGGCAGGGTTCACAGTCACATGCTTTGCCTGTGCCCAGTGCCAGGCCTGTTGCCAGCACCTGACAGCCTCCCACCCTCTATCCATCTGTACAGCCTAAATTAGGTGGTGTGGCTCCTTCAGTGTAGCCCTGCTGTTGCAGGTTGAGGTTCGAGCTCTGGATGTTTTATACTGCAACTCCAAGCTATGCTAACACGGAGAAAACAGGAGGGAAATGCCGAACTATTTTTGTTTGGTTTTTTGAGGCAGGGTCTCCCTATGTAGCCCAGGTCGGCACTGGATTTGTGGTGATCCTCCTGCCTCTGCCTCCCAAGCACTGAGATTACAGGTGTGCACCACCACGCCCAGCCAGAAATGCTGGGTGTTGACACTGATTGACAAAATTGTGCTGACTTCTATTTTTTTCTTGTTCTTCTTTAATGTCTTGATTTTCTTTCTTAGGAATTAGCAAAATGTAAAGGAAAAAAAGTGCTGAGGGAATAGAGGCCATGAGGGGCCCAAGCTGAGCTTAGCAGACAGTCATATTAAAAAGGTCTAAAGATGCAGGCTTCTGTTAATCCTGAGGCTGAGGTGGGGTGAGTTCCCAGGAGGCATGGGCTGTGGCCAAGCTGTCGCACCCCTCTCTCCCGCCCCCCAAGAGTATAAACAGGGTTCTTCCCACAGCCCGTCCCTTTGGACACTGGCTTGCTCTGGGGTTGTAGCTGGGGGCTGGGGGTGGAAGGCTCAGGCGGCTTCCTGAGGAGCTGAGGCCTCTGCCAAGTCTCTCCTCTGGCCTTGGCTCTGAGGAAGAGTGCAGCAAGGGAGGCCTCTTACTCTCTGCTTTCTCATCCCTGTCACACAGCCATCTACCTGCCTGGGGATCCCTCAGCTTCTGGGCGACCCTAGGGCTATAGGCAGAGGGCAGCCCTGGGTGGAACCCTGGATGTCTGCAGCAGGAAAGCGTGAAGATGGTGTTGGCCCTGGACCTGCTGTGGATGTCAAGGCCTCCGCGGTGAGGGAGCTCACAGGCCACTTCCTAGATGAGCTGAGAGGCTTTGGGCTTCCTAACGCCAGCGCTTCCTACTCTCTGCAGCCAATTCCCACACAAAGAGAGGAAGGGGTGGGATCAAGGGGGCTGGGGCCCAGAACAGAGTGCGGGACTCTGTGGAGGACTTGTGGGGGCCCAGCCTGCTCTGCGATTGGAGCCAGGCCCCTCCTAAGGTTGACCTTTGCATTCCGGGGGCCCAGCCTTGTAGCTTATAGGTGTGGCTGGGAACATGGGTGTGGGTCTAAGGCCGTCTTCCCAGCCACCAGCTACCAGCACATGTGCCTGGGGATGCCACCCCTTCTGTGTGCAGCCTGAGCAGGCCCGAGGTGGCATTTTCTGCTGCTTCCAAGATGAGATGTAGGTCTTGGTGTCCCCTTATCCTCTGAACAGAATGTGGCCAGAGGAACTCTTGGAACCAAAGTGGCCTCATTTCCCAACTCCCTTTGTGCCCAGCTGTGGGCTCTTGTCCAAGACAGCTCCCAGGCTGCCCAGAACCCAGTCGGGGTCACTGGCCTGGCTTGGCTCTTTCCACCTCCCAGACCTGGAAGGCACGTGGGAAGCTGCACTGTCCTTTTTCACCACCCATGAACGGCAAGTAAGTTCTGTACTCATTCCCACCCTCACCTACCAGGCTGAGCTGCTGCTTCCTCCTGTGGTCTGCTGAGGGTAGCCGCGTCCCCTGTCCCCCAAGCCCTGGCCACTGGGAAGGAGCCCACTGAACTGACAACAAAAGCGCCTTCTCATTGTGGGTAGGCGGTCACAGCCTAGCTTGGACTTGAACCCGTCACTCGCAGCCCCTCTGACTGCAAGCTGCAGCCCAGGGCCTCTTACAAACAAGGCCATACTTGCCGGCTGTACGTTTAATCAGTGCAGATATTTACAGAAATAAACAGATGGGGTGGACACCACACCTACACCCCCGCCCTTTGCTGGCTCTCCAGTTTCGCAGAAGCGACTGGGGGGAGCCGCTGGACCCACACTCAGTGCCGAGTGCTGAGAGGCAGGGAGAAGCTCCTGCCCCGTGGCTTTGGGGATCTTGGGTGGCACACCCCACTAGCTCAGGGCTGCAGGGAACAGAGGGGATGGAGCCAGCTGTACAGTACCATTTCCCAGAGCAGCCTCAGCCTTCTGCTGACTTCGGGAAAGAAAAGAGAAAGGAGCATCCCTGCCCCCACTCAGGCAGAGCCCAGGAAGACGGGTCTCCCAGGCCCCAGTGGGCTCCTTCTGGGGGATGAACTGCTGGCCTGTCCCCACCAGTCTCCTGGAGCTGGAGAGGAGGTAGCCCCCAAACCTGGTGTGCGTGGTACATCAGTGGAAACCAGTCTGGCATCGAGCAGCCCCTTCCTCCCCAAGGGTCAGGAGAGTCGCAGCAGAAGCCCGAGGCTGAGTGAGCGCTGAGACTACTAAGGACAGAGGTGTGGGGGCGGGGTGGGGGTGTGGGGGACTCCCAGGGAAGGAATAGGTGGGTCACAGCTGAGAGAGGGAAAGTCTGGGGAGAGCCGATGCCAGTGCTAGAGTTTGGGGAGGGCATTAACAGGCTCCCTTTGGTCCTTGGTCAGGAAGGCCCAGGCCCCTCCCCAGAGAGGGTGGGAGGCATGGGCTGAGGGGTAGGTGGGAGATGCCCGCTGGCCAGATGGAGTGGGGTTCCCAGGCACAGGGAGCAGGGCTCCCGTCGAGGTGGGCTGGGAAGAAACCAAGCCTCAGTGGGTCCCACCCCCTGAAAAGGGGCTGCCCCTGGGTAACAAGCTCTTCCTAAGGCAGAGAGACTCAGGAGGCTGGAGATCCAGCCAGACTCCTTCAAGGCAAACAGTGCCCTGGGTATGGCCCTGGAGAGCAGGCTAAGGAGGGGCCAAGGCTGGAAGAAGCTCACAGCTCTGGCGTCACCTTCTGGAGGTAGGCCTCTGACTGTCTGTCCCTTGTTCTTCTGGCTATGGCCGAGCCACAGGTGGATGGGGGCCTGATTTCCTGTCTGGAGCAGAACTGCATTAAGAAAATTTAAGCACCCTGCCCTAGTCAGGAAAGCAGAAACAAATACTGAACTAAGGTGCCAAAAAGAAAAACCATACCTGGGCTTAAGTAAACGAGAAAGGACTCACAAGGGATGTATTGGCTGGGAGGGGCCCCCACCCAGACCCGAGTCCCCAAAGGCCCTTGCTGGGGTGCTCCAGGGAGCCATCTGGGAAGTACAGGTGCTGCCCGGCCCTCGAGCACCACGTGCACGGAGCAGGAGGCCCAGGTCAGACCCACTCCTGCAGGGAGCGCTTGCAGTAGAGCAGCATGCGGGGCGCGCCCTTGCGCTGCATCT
>RJWT010053907.1:0-10362 GCA_004365215.1 Cuniculus paca | reverse complement strand
TCCACGGCTTCCCCCTACGGAACCGGATGCTGTCTTAAACCTTTCGCTGATCCAGTGTCTCAGCGCGTTCGCCCTCTGGGTGGAAAGAAACCCAGCCGCCCGGCACCGCGGAGCCTCGCCCCAGCCCCGGTGCCTCAGCGCAGCGCCCGCCCCCCGCCCTGGGATCGTGGCGGAGCCCGCGCCCAGAGCCCCGGGCCGCCGCGCAGGGCCCAACTCGTCACCCGGGGATCCCAGCAAAGCGCGTTCCCTCAGGCTCTGCTTTCCTAGCCAAGAGGAGAGTCCTGCACCCCACGAGCGAGTAACAGCTCTCGGCAAACTCTGGAGGAGACGTCTGACCACCGTGCCGCCTCAACACGCGACTGCCTCCCACACTCGGCTTCTCTCAATTCCGCTCTTTCCCCGGCTCTTCTTTCCCTCTCAACATCCCCCTCTTGTCTCGTGGCCGCTGCAGTTTCTAAAGTCACTCCGCAGCCCCCGAAAACTCACGCAACACTTCTCTTCCCAGAGGCGCCCTCGGGACGGCTCCGCACCCGGACTCTCAGCTACGGGCTCTTCCACTCGAGTCAGAGAACCGAGTCCCGCAGCTCGCCACGGAGGCACCGCCCCCTCAAGCCTATTGGCTATGGCTTTACAGAAGTCCCGCCCCCGACTTGCAGCCCGCCTCCCCGCCCCGCTTCCCTTGTTTTCGTTCCCGCTGTCACACGAGGCAGTAGCAAACCGAAGTGGGAGGGAGTAGAGGGAGGAAAGGGGGCGGAAAGAGGACGGAAAGTGAAAGGCACACAGCGCCTCTCTGCCCCCCGTCTGGCTCAGTTCTCGACTGCTCCGGGCCGCAGTGGTATTGTGGGATCGCAGCGCCGACCTACAGGCGCTGCGATCCGCAGGGGAGCCCACTCGTGAGCGCCTCCTGTCGTCCGTGAGGCTCCCCGGCCATCCTCGGCACCCCAACTCCTCCCTCCCCCCCATCGCCTCCTCCTCCTCCATCCTCCAGTTCAAAATGGCGACGGCGGCGGCAGCGGCGGCGGCGATGGCTCCTCCGGGCTGCCCGGGTTCGTGCCCCAACTTCGCCGTAGTCTGCTCCTTCTTGGAGCGCTACGGGCCGCTGCTAGACCTCCCCGAGTTGCCGTTCCCCGAGCTGGAGCGGGTGCTGCAGGCGCCGCCGCCGGACGTCGGCCACGGAGAAGGTAAGCGAGGGGCCCGAACGCCCGGCGGGAAGCCGCCCCGGCGCGCTCTCCTCTCCGCTCTTGGCGACATCCTGGGCCTCGGCGGCTCCGTCCTCCCCCCGGGGCGCCGCTTCGCCGGGCGGGTCCTCTGCGCGGAGCCCCCGGGGTCCTGGGCAGCGGGGAGGCGGGGCGGAGGCCCACTGGAGCCGGCATGCCCGGCGGGGAGCGGAGGTGGGAGCGTCGCGGGTAGGTGTGGGCTGGGGGCGGGGAGGGGTCATTGTGCTGGCCGGCGGCCCCTAGGATGTCTTGGCTCGTCAGGGCCGATCCCCCACCCCTTCTCCCTCTAGGTGGCGGGGGAAGGGGAGCGCAGGTTCCGGCCAGCTTTGCGCTTTTTCCTCCTCCCCTCCTCCCACCAAGCCTCCCGACCATCTCTGGGGCCTGTCTTCTGGGGCGCCCCCTTATCTCCCTCTACCTGAGTGGGCGGAGGCCGGCGGACACCAGGCTCTGTCTCCCTCTGATGGGAACTCCCCCGAGAGTAGGCTGATCCCTCTTTCCTTCCCCTCCGGGGCTGGTATAGAACACCCCCCAAACTCCTTTCTCAAAGTAGGGAGGTCTGCTCTTAAGGCGAGGGAGGGGGTTCTCCATTCTTGAGGGAGGGTGAAGTCGGTTCACCTTCTCCACTTCGGGGCGGAGAGGGTTAATTTCTCCTCCATAGTTTTCCTCCTTCCTCTCCCCACCTCCCCCCAAATAATAGAAAAGCATCTCCCCACTTTTCCAAACCCTTCCCCCCTTCTTCATCTAGGCTGCAGGGCTTAGGGGAAGAAGTCGCCTTCCCATTTGCAGGGTTGGGTGGAGTGGTTAGTCTGTAGGCTGGAGGAGGGGCTTTGACGGCGGGGGAAACAGTTGAAGAAGGTGCTTGTTGCTCATGTTTCTCTCTGGTGCCTCTGGTCTATTATTGGTGTTCGCAAGTGGTGCTCCTTCCACATAAGGCCACCGCGCGGGTGCAGGGCGCATGCTCTGCCCGGCCCCATTGAAACTTCCTGCTGCTGCTGGTGGTTCTTTTGCTGGAGCATCTCAGCGTTGTGTTTGCTTGCCTCCAGCCCTCACACTGAGCGCTAACGCTCACCCCCATTTATTCCCGATCCATGCCTCTCCTTTTCTGGCACATTTCGTTTCTCAGAGAAGGCTTATTTGTCGTACTCTGAGCATTGCTTTTATCTGGAAACAGACCTTGGCTGGAGAAGAAACGTTTTCCAAATAGGTCTTTTTTTTTTTTTTTGAGTCTGTATTAGATGGCCAGAGCGAACTGGGTATTGTACAAGACAGATAGTTGTTTCCTTTCCAAGACAGCAGAATCGCTCTTCTCTGTGGAAATGAAGAAGTTTCTGTTAACAGAACATATATTTACATGCTGTGAAGGACCTAAAGTATGAAATTATTCAAAATATTACCTGTACAGAGTGTGAATGATGTTTTGGCCACCAACGACTTGCCTTAATACAGCAATTATACATAGATCTGTGTCTGTTTTCCTAACAACTTACTGCTTATAAAAGATTGAATTTTAACTATAAAATATGGGAGTGATTAATTACCTCATAGAAGACTTTCTGTAGAACTTTAAAAATTTACCTCCCAATATGGTAATTTGATTATCAAATTGTATTTACATTTTTTAAAAAAGGAAAGCCATTGTGAAGCAGGATTCTTGAGTATGTTGTTATCATTGGATGGTTTTTTTTTTTTTTTTTTTGGTACTGAGAATTGAACTTGGAACCTTGTTCTTGCCAGGTGGGTGCTTGTGCCGCTCAGCTATGGCCCAATATATTCTTTTTAGGATGCCGTGGGAAATAATAATAATGTATCTGTCAGAAAACTGTAGGAATTTGGAGAATTAATTGCTAGTAAATTGTTTTTTGGCGTCTACTTGAACTAAATTAAGAGTTTGGCATAGGCTTTTTGGGATGGTATTGTATTTTGGGTAGCAGACATGACTGCTTACCTTTCTATTCCTTTTAAGTATTTTGGCCAGTGCAATTAGCTTGTATCAGTACTAGAAGAAGAAAAGATATTAGGGTCAATTTGATACTTCTAGCATTGAACGTTGGGCCACTCGCTGAGTACAAATGGGAAATAACCTAGGCTAGGAGGAATCATTTTGCCCAGCCACTGAATTACTTGGGTATAGTTGCTAAGGGATTGATAATAATAACTCCTGTCATAAGATGATCTAAGAGTTATTATTAATTAACGTTACATAGTTCAAGACACTTGGCAAATGAAAAGTTTCTGCTTGTGGAGTGGCTTTACTGTGCAGAAAAGATTTTTTCAGAACATCGATGATGGTCAGCCTACTTGGAATAGTTGTTAAAACAATGTTATTCACCCAGGAAGACTTGAACTGTCTTTTGGAAGGAGTTGTGATGTAGTTTTTTAATTAAAAGACATGGATTTTTAAATTGGGGGTGGAGGAGCACGTCTGTAATCCAGTATTCTGGAGGAGGCTGAGGTAGGAGAGTTGCAGTGAGTTCGAGGCCAGTCTGGGTTACATAGTGAGTTCAAGGCCTGACTGAGCTCCCGGTGACCCTGTCTCAAAGAATCAAAGGTTGGGGGGAGGGGAAGACATGATTTTAGTGTTAAGCAGTTACTATGTAGGTTGTTGGGCAAATCATTTAATTTACATGGCCCTTACCTTTTTTTTTTGAGTAGAGAAAATAGCTGAGGATCAAATGAAATAATGCTTCAAAAATTCTTTCATAAACTAAGCACTTACAAATATTCTTTATTACAGATTTCATTAAAGATGTTTTTCAGATAAATGACATGAGTACATTTGGAATTAAAATGTTAAATTTTTAGTATGTTGTGAACACAAGTACAATATTGAGTTATACTCATGGGGAAAGTCCTTGATATAATCAAATGAATTTTGCTCTGTATAAATTTAATAATTAGGCAGTTCTAGTGCCATTTAAAGTCCCAGCCACTGAATTACTTGGGTATAGTTGCTAAGGGATTGTTTATAAAAATTTCTGGTAAATTAAGACATCCTTTAGAAGGAATTGTAATTACGACGTATCCTTGTTTAAATACTATGTTATCTTTTTCGTAAAATTTTGTAAGTTTGAATATTGTAGCTTCAGCTTAAAATGCCCCACCCCCAAATCATGAAACTCAGCATGTAACAGAAAATAGAATAGCAGTGGTGCCTCTTAATTCCAATGGTTGAGAAGTTGTGTAGTAACAGGGATATTGCATAAGTAATTATAGTTACTTGAGAATGATATAAAAACATAAGTTTTTTCAATTTAGGTGGATTTGTTTTCCAATGACTAACAACTACTTAATAAGTGGAAAGGTTACTATGCATTTCTTGGCCTGGGGCTGCTGTGAGAAAAGTACTGAGACTCTGTTGTGAATCTAGAAAGTTTGGGAATCAGTGCTCTAGAGACTATCATTGAGTTTTGGAATTAGAAAGAAAGGACTGTTGTGTCATTTTTGTCTTTATTTTGCGGGGAAGAAAACCAAGGGGCAGAGATAGATTTCAAGTGTATACAGCTAATTATTGGTGTTATTCAGCCTGTTAATTGAAAACTCTACCAAAATACTACCTTATCAGCAAAAAAGTTTGTATTTACAGTTGATGTTAAAAAGAGGAAAAGTGTATTCTAAGTGAAGGTGTTTTCTTCGTCTTTTCCCTGCATTCTTCTTTAGTCTTCCCAGTTCTGTTCTTTGTGTGGAGTTCCTTGCTTCCTCCTGACTCGAGGTAGATAATTATGGGGATGGATAAAAATAAAAGTGGACATTGACTGTGAGATTGCTGACACCCAGTCTTCCTAAGTATCTTTCTTTTTCCTTGGAGGATATTCTTTTTCAAGAGGAAAATACACTGTTTGTTTTTCCTTGCCTCCCTCCCTCCCTTTCTTCTTTGGGACTATGGATTGAGCCTAGGACCTCATGCATGCTAAGCAAATGCTCTACCACTGAGCTATACCCCCAGCCTTCTCATTTATTATTATTATTATTTGTTTTGTTTTGTTTTGGTTGAGACAGGTTGTCGTTGTAGTTCAGACTGGCCTTGAACTCACCATGTATCCCAGGCTGGGCTCAAACTCTTAGCGATCCTCCTGCCTCAGCATCCTGGGACCACAGGCATGTACCACCATGCCTGGCCAAGCCCTTTCATTTTTTAAAATCTTGCTGAGTTGCCCAGGCTGGCCTCTAAATTGATGATCCTCTTGTGTCAGCCTCTTGAGTAGCTGGGATTACAGGCATGTACCACCAAACGTGGCTAGAAATAAATACCCTTTGGGGCATTTATTAGAAGAAATATAGCAATATATTTTTGCTGCGTTGTTTTTGTGATGTCACAGAGTTGAGGTAACCCAAAGGTTATGGAGGTTTGAGGGAGGTTGTTAGTGTTGTCCTAGGACTAGAAGGGCAGAACTACTCTGGTTAAAGTGACTTTACTAATGCGTATTGGCTTAAGAAAAACTTGCCTTTAAATTTAGATGCATTAAAATTTCATCCAGGTCACCAGTAAGAAAGATGTACTTCATTCATTTAATATGTGCATGAGTGTCTATTATATGGTTAATACAGCAAATATTGTGAGGATTGTTTAAGAAAATTAGACATGGGTCCTTTATTAAGGATTTTTATATCTGGTAAGAACTAACTAAACTGAGCTTGAGCTAATGTTACCATTCAAAGACTGTAGTTCAGGCTGGCCTTGAACTTGCTGTGTAGCCCAGAGTGGCCTCCCGCTCGCCTGCCTCAGCCTACCAGTGCTGAGATTACAGGCATGTGCTACCATGCCCAGCTCTTTTTTTTTTTTTGCGGAACTCACTACCTCGCACTTGCCAGGCGGGCATTTAACGCCACTGAGCTAATCCCCGGCCCTTGTCTTTTTGAGACAGGGTCTCACTGTTCAGGCTGGCCTTGAGCTCATTTTGTAGCTCAGGCTGGTCTCGAACTCACAACGATCCTCCAGTCTCAGCCTCCTGAGTGCTGGGGTTACAGGTGTGCACCACCACGCCCGGCCGGGTTCTATTTTTATTTTGCTAATATCGCTTTAAAAATACTTACTATATTGGTCTGCTTTCATTGGTGGGACAAAAGCTGACACACAGAATTAAAGGAAGGATTTATTTTGGCTCATAGTTTCAGGGGTTTCAGTCTGGTGGGTTTGCTTTAAGACAGAAACATGGCAGAAGAAAACTGTTCAACTTACGGCTGCCAGAAGCAGAGAGACAGGGAAACGAGCCAAAGGGGCAGATGTATAGTCTCTAAAGCATGCCCTCATGACCCACCCACACACACCCAGAAGGGTACTTTAGTGAAATCTTTTGTGTCGCTCAAG
Source organism: Cuniculus paca (assembly GCA_004365215.1). Taxonomy (NCBI): domain Eukaryota; kingdom Metazoa; phylum Chordata; class Mammalia; order Rodentia; family Cuniculidae; genus Cuniculus; species Cuniculus paca. The sequence continues at coordinate 3,840 of RJWT010053907.1, read as the reverse complement.
TCAGTGAAGTTGATTGTCAAGATTAGCCATCACACTTACCATATAAGTTTGATTTCTCCTAAAATAAGTTGTATTAGGAATTCTGGTAGTACATTTTCCCATAATTTGTGCCATTATCCTATTTATTTACTTTACAGTGCTAGAGATGGAACCCAGAGCCTTGTCCTTGCTAGGCTATAACTTAAAATTATGATTAGGAAATACTTGTCCCAAGTCAGAGTGTACCTTTTCATAGTTAAGGACATAGCTTATGAGAGTATACCAAGTGGAAACTATACCAAACTGATGGTAAGAAAAGGAAGTGGGGGGAAACTTGACAGGTAGCTCCGTGTGGACACAGGCGGCATCAGTCTTGAGACCAGCATAGAATTGCCTGAACAGCAAAGTGAAGTGTATGGTATGGTATGGTATGGTGTATGTATACGCAGATGAGCGAAAAATTCAAGAACTCATTCATAGTAAAGGTTGAGTCTGTGTTAAAGATTCCAAACTTTTTTCCTGTATTTGTACCTTTGTCATTTCATTTGTTTTTTTCACATTTCATTTTCTATATTGGTTGTGTATTTGTTAATCACAAAAAATATTAAAAGTTTTCTGAACAGGATTTGTAACAGAAAATTGAATTCCTGTCTTATTTATTTACCTGTAATCCTGAATTTCCTCTTGAAATGAGTATTACCTGTCATCTATCCAAATCAACTAGATTAGAAACTAAGAAACCTTTTAGACATAACTTTTGGTGGGGGGGTGTTGAGACAGGGTCTCACTATGTAGCCAAGACTGATCTTGAACTTGCAGCGATCCTCCTGCCTCAGCCTCCTCAGACATAACTTCTGACATACTTTTTCATTGTTGCCAAGTATTGCTGAATCTCTTTTCTTTGTCTGCTTTTATATTAAAGCTTACTTCTGTTGTCATTGCTACTGTTTTAGTCATGCCGAACTGCTTGAAGGTACATTTGTGAAGGGTAAAAGATTGTTTCACAAATCTTAGTGCTTTTTCCTCATGCTCTGAGTTGCATATCCCCTCTCTATCTTCCCTTCTATGCCTGCTCACTGTATGCTTACCCATTAGTCTGGTCCTTAAGCACTAACTCTTCGGTAAAAAAAATTTCTTGCTTCCTGTCTCTCGGGTTAAATTAATCACTCCCACCTTTATTATATTTACTCCATATATACCTTGTGTAGATTTTGTCATGGTGTGTATAACACTTGGCACTTAATATTCTAGCCTAGGAGATAGTAAGATCCTTGATGGTAGAGGTCTTATTTATCGTTTTATCTCCGATGACTGATTAGTAGAAGTCAGTGCCTAATAAATGTTTATAAAATAAATAGGTTTTTTCAGTTTATTATAGGACCGTGTTCAGCTAAAACTTCCATTTTAGAATTAATTCTTTTTTTTTGTTTTTTTGTTTTTTGTTTTGGTACTGGGGATTGAACTCACAACCTTGTGCTTGCCAGGCAGGTATTAAAGCCGCTGAGCCACTGAGACTGTAGCCTCCCTGGCCCATAGAATTAATTCTTATATAAACTAATTTTTTACATTAAAACATTTGCCAAACACACCAGGGTGACATTTTTCCATTGATTATTGGAAGTACTACACATATTGGTTAGTGCTACCCCTTGAAGTAAGCAGATTTCATGTCCTGTTGCATTAGATGTAACATAATTAAAATAAATGCACGCAATTGAAGTTAGTCTGTGATAGATTAGTACAGGGCTGGGCAGACTGTAGCCTCTGGGCCACATCTGGACTGTCACCTGTTCTTGTGAGTAAAGTTTTATTGCTGCATAGCCATTTTCATTCATTTACATTTTGTTCTCTGTGGCTGTCTTCACACTGCTGTGGGAGAGTTGAGTAATTGTCAGGGAGAACACACAGCCTGCAGAATATAAAACATTTGCTGTATGGCCTTTACAGAAAACAAACAAACAAAAAAAAACATTGCCAATCTCTAATCCAGTATTTAAGAAGGAAATCAGATGATTATTTTTGTGTTTGAGAACACATTTCGAATCAGTGTAACATAAATTAAATCTGTGAGTGAAAACTAAGTATGAGTGAAAACTAAGTGTGAATGAAAACTAAGTGAGTGAAAACTAAGTGAATGAAAATATTAGCAGAGCAGTTTTCTTAATATTGATCTAATTTTACACAGCAGTTTTTTAACACCCTTAGGTTAGGTGAGTCCAAAAGTTTTTCTGATAACAGGGTGATACTATGGTGAACTAGTTTCTTTCATCAAAAGGTAGCCTTGTGTCAGGCATAGTGGTGCACGCTCGGGAGGCTGAGACAGGAGGATCACTGGGAGGCCAGCCTAGGGTACGTAGTGAGTTCAAGACCTGTATAGTCTTGAACTGTATAGTGAGATCCTGTCTTGAAAACCAGCCAACCAACCAAATAAACAAGGAACAGAAAAAAATCCCTCAAAAACCATAGGTTACCTTAAGTGGTTCTGCCTAATTGTTATAAGGCCCGTGGTGGTATGGGGGGCCAAGCAACTTATCTAGTAAGGTAAAGTTGTTGTAGCATTGCACTTACACAGTGCCTTCAGTCTCATTCAGGTGGTCTTTTTAAAGTTGATTTGGAGGTGTAGCTCTCGGATCATGGTGAGGATTAGGTTGGATGAACGGTGATGACATTCACTCAGAGAAGAAAGGATATATTTACTGAAGGTAGAGTTTCAAGATTTACTTAGGTTATTAGTGGACAGAAGGTGAATGAGAACATAGTAGACAGCTTAATACTCTGTGGATTAGTTTGGTCGTCAGTATGTTTCACAGGGAAAGTGGAGAAAGCTGGTTATGAGACTTTGGCATTTGGTATCCTAAGAAATACATTTTGATACTTTCTCTATTCCTTTTGCTCTAAGCAGCCTCATAATTGGCTGTGCAAATAAATGTAATTGCCACTTCCACAGTGTTTAAATGTTAAAAAGCTATAGAAAATAAAATAGGCTGTTTCGGTTTGTTACTTAATTTGGTATTTGGAGTTTGGTATATAGTAAGATTGAAAAACTTTGACGAATCAAAAGTATAACGGAGTTTAATTTAGATTCCCTCATTTGTATTCCCATCACACACCGTTGCCAAGTGCTACTTTATTAGAACTTTGTGTGTCTATATGTGTATGTGTGTGCATGTGTGTGTTAAAAGAGATTGAATCCAGGGCCTTTGCAGTGAGCGGTGAGCAAGATCATTGGCCTTTCATTTTTTTATTTTATTTTATTTTATTTTATTTTATTTTATTTTATTTTTTTGTGGCACCGGGGATTGAACTCACGACCTTGCGCTTGCCAGGCAGGCGCTTAGACCGCTGAGCTAGATCCCCCAGCCCTGTTTTTGAGACAGGGTCTCACTATGCCATTCAGGCTGGCTTTGAGCTCACTTTGTAGCCCAGGCTGGTCTCCAACTCACAACGATCCGCCTGTCTCAGCCTCCCGAGTGCTGAGATTACAGGTGTGAGCCACCACGCCCGGCTATTTGTTTATTTTTTAGTTTTTAAATTTTGGGACAAAGCCTTGCTAAATTGCTAAGTTGCCCAGGCTGGGTTGGAATTTGTGATCTTCCTGCCTTAGCCTCCCAGAGTGCTGGGATTACAGGTGTGTGCCACCACACCTGGCTTTTATTAGAACTTTTTTGGCAGGGGAGGGTACCAGAAATTGAACTCAGGACCTCATGCTTGCCAGGCAGGCACTGTGCCACTGCTATATCCCAGGCCCTTATTAGAACTTTTAAAGGAGTTTTCTATCTTGGCAGCAATTTAGGCTGACACTGAACATGGAATTCAGACATTCTATAACATTCTCAATTCTAAGAGTTTTGTTTTTTTTTT
>RJWT010053906.1:0-10363 GCA_004365215.1 Cuniculus paca | reverse complement strand
AGAAATGATTATATGGTCAGTGCAATGCTTTTGGAGTTTGTTTTTGGGAATATCCAATATTACCACATCTAAGGAGTCAGAAACCTGAATCTCCTTCCTAATCAGATTCCCAGGAATACACTATTAAAAAGAAATTTGAGAACTACTGATTTTGAGGTTAATAAAGCCTCTCAATTATATAATCACAGAGTCAGGGCTGTCTTTAATAGAATTCAGGTGCTATTCTACTTAGCATGAATTAGCAAGAACCCAAAATTGTACTTCTGACTCTTCTAGACTCGTATGTATCAATTTTCAGTGCAGGTAAGTCAACCAGGGAGTTTACTAATGGTAGATTTCCAGGCCTTACTCAGAGGGCCTGGGCTGAAGCCAGATTTTCTGCGTTTTAAATATACCCAGTGTGATTCTAATGTAGGCATTCTGCTACCTCACACCTAATACAGTGCCCTTCTGAAAAATACTGTTACTGTGAAGAAGTCCCACAGTCTCTGAAAATGCACTTTTCCTGTTGAAGATAAAGAATAAACTGTAAACAGTTCTAACTGTCAGAAAATTCTTTATATATTGAATGAATATAGAGTCTTATATAATCTACTGCATGTTTTAACTAGAATTACAGAGAAGACTTCGATTCCCAATATTACTTTTCAATAAAATACATTTCATTAAAAACAAGTGTTTTTGTCCCCTGTGGAAACTTGTTTTACTCCTTCAGTGAAAAATGGGTAGGTGAGGAAAATGTAAGACTCCAAAAATGCACCCCTAGTGACAAAACAAGAGCCTCTGCTATTCGAATAGCAACAATGCTCAGAAAAATCCAACAATAGGAAAGCTTCAAAGAATAATATCACAACATGCATAACCTAAATAAAACAAAATTGTATCCTTCTGAGCTGCCCTGGACATGGCAGACTTCTAGTTGTCAAAGGGGTGACAAGAGAAAGGGCCAAGAATAAGTGATGTGGGGTTCATTCAGATGAGGCAGGTGCCCTCGTGTAAGAAATTGGTGTGACCTCTGCCTTCTCCTAGGAACCCACTCATTCTTGTCCAGCTGATATTTCATGCTGATTTGGGAGCTGGTTCTCAAGCCTGCTGAATCAGTAGTCTGGAGTAAAGACAGGGAAAGTAACTGTATGGACACATGTGGGAGTGTTTCCAGTCCTTTCACTGGGGCTTCCTCAGACCCTCAGAACTGAATTAATTCATCCAATTTTTGTTAAGTTTTGTTTGTTTTTGTTTTTTTTTTTTTGTACCAGGGATTGAACTCACACACCCTGCGCTTACCAGGCAAGTGTTTGAACTACTGGGCTAAATCCCCAGCTCAATTCATCCAAGTTTTTGCCAACCTAAAAAACATAAAACAAATATTGTATTCCCTGATTTTTAAATAAATCATTTACCAGTAAAGCTTAAAAGGCAAAAGGATGGATTTGATAGAAGAGATACCCAGATGACCCTTAGGGTATTAGGTCTACCAGGCATCAACACTCATGAGCTCTTTTTGAATGGTGCTTAAAATTATTACATAGATAGGACAAGGAAAAAGAAGAAATATAAATGAGTATGTGAAATCCAGAATGCTGCCTTTGCCTCAATTTTTAGCTTAGGGAGAGTCTGAACTTTGAAAATTGGGGAGCAAAGGACAATTAGCTTTAAGCGAGGTGCCTCATAAAACATGACTGTGTTCATTCTTCTAAGAAAAGCTTTTTTCCTGCTGCTCTAGCTAGGTGTAGGTTACATTATTTAGAATATCAGAACTTTTAGGTTGTTTAGATGTTTTTAATGATATAATCCTCAGATTGTTTATTCTTTGTGGCAAGAAATAAAATCAGGAGGACTCCAGGATGTGAACTCAACGTATCTTCTTGGAAAATCTGGGATGCTCAAGCCTTATATGTTCCTCAGCATGAAATACAACTCAAGTGAAATCATTGCCAAACCCGGCATCTGAATTTGCATGCTCACTGGTGTGAGATGTAGGAGCATTCCGGGTTCTAGACTGTGTTGGCATCCTAGCTATGTGACCTCTAGGACGTTTTCCTCTCCCTTGCCAAGTGGGAATGCCAACAACGGCTGTGCATAACTTAGTCTGGTGGGAGTTTGAAAGGAAAAAGCTCAAGTACTGACCCAAGGCAAGCGAGTATCACTCCCAGAAGTCACTGCTTAGAATTTGTGGCTCCATTTGGAAATGTTTGTTGGTTTATGGCCTTTTCTAAAAGAAAGGCACTGAGGAAGTACATATTCAGGGTTTTCTTCCTCACTTTGAGCCCTAAGTAGCTCAACCTAGACTGTGATCTCATGTTCCACAGACCAGTTTTAGGTTCTTGAACCACAAAGTACAACTCCTGGAGGAGACACACATCTGCTAGAACGGCAGGAGCTGCCTCAATTTAGGTTATGGATATGAGCCAGCCAACCGATGGGGCCCTCTCCACCATCATATCAGAAGCTCATGTTGTTGACATTCAGTCCAAGTTTTTATTTCATTAATAAAATATGACCTCACTTTTCTTTTGTAATCCAGAAGTGTGAGGATACATTTGTTGCAAACTGCATGCAGATAAAAGGGAGATTCCTCTTGAAACTACATCTTCTTAATAATAAATAATTTTTGATCTACTATACATAACAGTAGTGCATTTCTTGTTAAAAGAGCAAGCTTCCTTTTTTTTAACCAAAATGAAAAGAAAACATTCATTTCTTTATAAATATTTTAAATAGTTTAAATACATCTTTCATACCAAGGATATAAAAATAGCTTCTTTTTTGATAAATAAAGACGTTTTCATTTACATGGCAAATAACGTGCGAATAGCTAACCACTGGCCACCAGCTCTATTTGACTGATTGTCGAGGAGAGAACATGCAGTGATAATTGTCCCTTTGCCTTCACAAAAAGAAAAATAGATCAGCAGGAGCTGTGCACTCCCAAGGCCAACGGTGCTATGGATATTGTTCAGGAATGACAAACAGGCACTCAAGAGAAACCTTTGCTGCACTTCACAAAAGCCACCTAGGACAAAACTAATCCACAAAACCTTTGTCTTGGACTTCTAGCTGTTCAGAATCTCTAGGTCCTTGGACTTTTACCAAAGTCTGTCAGACAAACCAGTAAGTTAATACCTGTACAGAAAAATGTTTATATTATGTTCTAGATCTAGAAATTGTTTGCTACAGTATGGAGGTGGCTCTGCCTTCCCCTGGCTCCTTACACTCTCCTGTAGGATTCTCATCTTTTCCCAGTCTTCATATCCACCAGAGGCAAAAAAGGCAAACTAAAGCTGTCATGCATTTGTGGGTTTGAAACTGGCAGCCGCATCCTATGTGTTGATATCATACATTTATGGCTTTGTTGTCTTTCACATCTGCTGTGCTTGTGATAACTTCCAGGGGAAAGTTTTCCAAGGGTTTGGTAGAGACAGATGCTGTTCCTTTTTGGTCCCAAGAGCCTGGTAAGTTTTCCAGACTGAAGGAACTAACAGGTCTCTGACTGAAGCTGCCCTCCTCTGATCTGCTTGGGAGAACCAGGTGCAAAGATGTTTCTGAGGAGGAGCAGACAGAGGACGACAGTGTCGCTGAAATAGATTGCAAGGGTGTCAGCGTAGTGTCTGAATGTGGAGAGATGCACCTTAAAAATTGTAAATGACCTTCTTGGACGACCTGGTAGTGGGAAGGTGAATAGTCCAGGTTTGGAGAATGACAAAGGTCACTGTCTGCAGGGTTTTGCTCATGAACTCCAGTTTGTTGGGGGCTGTTCCCCACAGAGGGATTCACACTCCAAATGTCAGAAGGGACGTTACTGCAACAAAGCTGTGCTTGGTTATAAGCAGCCACACCTGTTTGCAAGTGCAGACAAGGTTGGTGTGAGCTCCAGTTCATCCTGGTCTGTAAGCTCTCCCTGGAGGGACATACAGAGGTGGCATGCAAAGAGCAAAGCTGAGATGGCTGCTGAGGTGACAGAACATTTTCCAGAAGTTGCATCACATTCCTCATGTCTTTACCTAACTGGGATACCTCCTGAGTCAATGTGGTTACCTGTGTAAAAAAAAAGGCATCAGTTAGCAGTGCGTAGTGTGACCAGGTTTCAGAGCAGTGCAGCATAGAAGTGAGATTTCTTAAGAAGTACGTCTAAGAGGTTGCTCAAACTCCAAATCCAAGCAAACCCAAGCGGTGAATGAGTAGAGTGGGCACTAGGTAAACAGATACCCTCATCTAAAGCCTTTTTCCTTCTGAAGCAGCTGAAGAGACATGGTCTGGGGCTCTTAGTGATTCCGGGGTTCTTGAAAATAATTGGCGATATGGATTCATCAGCTCTTAAACGCTGATGGTATTTTTTGCTTTCTTGGAACGAGTGAAACACAGAGTGGTGCACAGAATTTATCAGATATTTCAAACAACGTGAGGAGCAGAGACCGTATGAAAGCCCTCAGCATACTGAGAACCACCTGCTTGGTTTGTACACCAAAATCTTGCCATTTTCTAGTTGAGATTTGCACTATTGTAGGGCCAGAGGCCAAAAAAGGGCCTTTTGGTGGTGTTAAGCGAGGGTGATAAGCGAGACTCACACAGGATTTGCTAAGGAGAGAGTTCTTGAAAAATGGAAAGCTGTGAAATGAGAGTAAAGGTGAAAAAAAACACAAAAAACCCTGCATAGTGAGCAGATACAGAAGATAAGACTGCGGGAAACTGGGAGTCCTGGAATCCATCAGTGAACTGAGGACCTCATGAAGTTATAACTTAAACTGTGCAGCATGTGCTTTGTTCAGCTTTCTAGGTGGTGAAACATTTAGTGTTTATCCAAGGAGACAGGTTCTCTAAATATGTAAATACACTAGAGTCTTCATTTTTTATTTTCTACTTAAAACTAGTAACAATTTCATTATAGGAGCTATTTTTCTAACAGTTACATCAGTTTTTGTTAATACTGGGAGACTTTGAAAATTAAATCTGACTCTAAGTTTTTTTTTTTTAGTATGTGTTTTCCTCAAAGCAAGGAAGAGTTACATTTCAGAAAGCAGGACACATATATATTTTCTAGGTTTTTATTAGATTCATTACACTAACACACTGTGCTATATTTTGCCTTCCTTGCTGTAGCACTTTGTGTTTTATAAAAGACTGCCTTATGACTTGTTTTTCCCCACATGAATCATAAAACTCCAATAGAAGCAACTGGATTCCTTGGCTAACGGCCATCAGGACAAAAGAAAGGGCAGCTTCAATTTCAGTGATGCCAAAACCAAGACTGTTGTTTTACACAAATTGCCTTCAACACTTAAGTACACATTCCTAGTTTATCCAGCAACTTAGTTCAGTCCACTTCCTGTGAGTGCATTCTGACACTGATTCTCCCTGGCATGCCCACGGGAGATGGCACTTGCTCAAAATCAGGCATTTAAAAAGTCCAGAAGGAGGTTTCCCCTTGGTTTAGGCAACCAACTGGTAACACCTGCCCTGAAATTGCCAGGCCAAAACTATTTCTGTCCTGCTACTGGCATGGAACTGGAGGGATCTGACCAAACACTTGTCCAGACTTTTCATTAAATCTAAATTTCTAGAGACAAGAAATAGCTCTCAGCCTCACACTTAAGAAGTAAAACAGTGAATCTGAGGAAGAGTCAGCGTGCTTTGAAATTTTCACTACAGGATGTGAAAAGCCCAAAGGTAAAAGCTGCCTGAAACATGAGTTCAACATCAAATAACTAGTGTCATCTTCTAAAATAATAGGAGACTGATTCAAAAAACACGATCAATTATCTTCATAGCAAATTATATGTATAATTAAACAAAGGTTTGCCATTGGTTATAAATAAACTATTTTTGATGACCTGCTTTTCCAAGCTTCTAAAATGACCAGAATCTCTTTTTCATGGCCGTTCTCTTGACATCTAACTTTTACTGAGTGCTTATCAAACGTTAGTCATGAACTTGAAATAGGAATCTAGGATCTTGACAGGATCCAGGAATCTAAACAAGCATTAACATTTTCAGAAAGCAAATTACTGTGCTAGTGTGAACTAAAAGGAGCAAAGAACTCAAGGAAACAGCTTTCTTTAGCTCTAGAAGACTGTAATGATCAATTTATGTTAGGAAGATTTCTGTCACTGGGACTCTCGGGACACACCCCTGTACCTTATCAAAACACACAAGGGAATTAATCTCTATAAGGTCAGAGATCTCTCCCTTTACAAGGACAAAGCCAGCTCCCACAAAGAGAGAGAGTATCTCCTGAGGGTGGAGATGATGTTGCCACTGGAGGTGACACCTACTGCCACAGAAAATGCAAGTTTTACAGTACTTTGTTTCCTGCTTCCTGCTGGGCTGGTAACAGAATTCATTCTAAAACAGGAAAGATGTTATTCTTAATCAAATGTAGGAAACAAAGAATCTATTTTCTGAGGGTATGAGGTTCAAGCCACAGATTTAGGTAGGAAGACTTGCAATTGTGAAAAAAGGTTGTTGGGACTACTTTGCGAAAAAGTTTCTGTACATTAAGGAAATTTGTCTTCTAAATACAACTTAAAACTAAAGTACTGCATAGACATAGAAAAATAAACTAAATCATTCTGATCAAAGGAACCAAATGTTTCCTATGTACCTCACCAGCAGCCTAAAATCTTTAAATGTTTCTGCCACTCATATTAGAAACACAATCTCTTTTTGATCAGGTATTAAAAAGTCTTTTAAAGCCAGGGATATAGCTCAGAGGTGTAAGTTCCTACCTGGCAAGTGCAAGGTCCCCAGTTCGATTCCTGGTATCTCGCCCCAAAATGTCTTTCAGAAGCCCCATCTCATGTTTTAAATCCCACATCCTGCATTTTCCCCTTTTCTCAAACGGGATAGAGTTAGAGTTCCTCCATAGTGCCCTGAGCCGTACTCTTCTTTCTGCTTTGTGCTTTCCTTCTCTCCCTTCAAGCTTCTGATCCTTGATTTTTCTCTGCAGAACTTTACTCTCACTCTGATAGTCACATAATAATTTTAGAACTTATCTTGCATCATACATGAGTGTCTATTCTCTGATTAGGTAATGAGTTCCTTTTTAGGTAGAAATTTACTTATCTCAGTATTTTCTGGATTCAGAGCAATGCCTAGAACACACATACAATCTGCATTTTGAAGGTAAACGTGAATGCAATTTCTGATGTTTTGAAATTTTTTTTGGTTTTTCTATCACTTTCAATTTTGATCTTATTTTATTTCACAGTTTTACTATAAAAATCCTGCTACAAACCTATATTGAAATATCTCTGTCCCTTTTTATTCTAAGTACATATATTAAAATTGTGACTGTTTACATTTATATATAAATTTTGTAATCTAAAACAATGAGTATCCCAAAGTTTACAAGAAAAGGCAGTAATTCCACTTTTGGGAATCCTTTTTCTCTTACAGTTTGACCTCCATATGGGTCTCTATTGGCCAAGTTTTCTACTAGACTTCACTTGTTTTACTACTTTGTCAAATAGTCCAATATAAATTTGACTTCAGTGGGTAGTTTGAATTCTCTGGGATATTCCTCCATTTTTCTGATTCCTAGATATCATATCTACCTTACGAGTGTCAAGTTACAAGTTCAGTTAAGTTATTAAAAGCTACTTATCAAGTGAAACTTAGCAAACTTTTTGCATGCCTGGGTGGTTCCTGGGTGGATGGCTATTTTTGATACGGCCTTCTGGTTCTTTCTATGTAAAGAGATTGTGAATAAAGAAACTTAATACACATTTTTCTCTTACTTGTGTACTTTTATATTTTCTTTGTACATTTTTCTTTCTCCCTTTTCTCCTTCCTTCTCTTCCTCTTTATTCTTCTGTGGATATGAATCTATCGGTATGGAATTTAAAACTGTTGGCCAAACCAGTTCACCATCACCATCTGCACAGACAATTGCTCACATCCAAGACTTCCCTAGCTCTTCCAAAGTCCCAACTGTTGGAAAGAAAGTGATGAAAACACCATCTGTGCTTCCAACTAGTTCATTTTTCTATCCAAAACTTTTGGAATATCTAAAGATTCTTCCCTTCTCTGTTCTCCCAAGATCATGCAGGAGCCACACAAATCATCAGGCACTAAGCAGGTGTGCAGACCCTGCCTTTGTTTCTGCTGAGTATCACTTTCCAATATAAACAGGGAAATCTCTGTGATAGCAGACTTGTCCATTGGCCATGATAATCCAAGGCTGACCTTTCCATAGACTCAAGAAAGGAAGTACAAACTAACACAACTTTTGTTTCTGCCATATCTAGGATTCCTCAGATCTCCTGTTGGCTTCAAAATAGTCTTTGTTGCTTTACATTTCCACAGGATCTGGTTTACTCTTCCTATGTTTAATGAGTTCCATTAATGTAATGTTACTTCTTATCCTCTAAATCATATTTCCTCAAGGGCTTTGTTGTGAGGATTAAATAATGTAATGGGTGTAAAATTTAGTCCACATATAACTAGTATATATGTTTGAATGCCAGGTGACTGGATTTGATAAGGCAAAACAGGCACTAAGCTTAGTTGAGAATACATTTTAGGGAATACTGATCCAAGAGATATTTTGCCCCCAACGGGAAAAAAAAACCCACCACAATTATCTATAATTCTGCTTCAGTATTGAAAAATAAGTCTTTTTAAAAGCACTTTTACATACTAAATATCAGAAGAGTCTTTACTTTTTAGTATTGCCTTGCATGGATTTTTTTTTGAAGTAGCAAGAAGTAATGGCAATACTTGAAACCACTAAAAATAATGGCTTAAGATCTGGGGTTCCAGTCTCTTGTTTGAGTAACTCTGGTCAGGTGGGTTGAAAATTTTCTATAAACAATGTGTGAGACAAAATGTAAGAATGTGTAATCTAGCATTGATCTGAATTGAATAAGGACCAATGTAGGGCTAAGGGAAGGAGTAAACAGGTACAACAGGTCTTTATTGGTCTTCATGCCCCTGCACAATTCTGCCACAAAGTAAGCACAATAAATCTTTGTTAGTACATGAACACTTTTTTTTTTTGGTACTGGGGATCAAACTCATGACTTCACCCTTGCCAGGCAGGCGCTTATGCCGCTGAGCTAAATCCCAGTCCCAACACATGAAGACTTTAGTAAATAGTAAACCACATAGTGAATTTCTTAATACAAATTTATGCTACTTTCAACTGAATTTAAATAACTTATTTTCACCAATCTCCTCTAAACATCATGATATGATGCATGTCATTAAAAATGTTCCATATTGATTTCAGTGTCTCCTAGAAGTCCCCACCACTTAGTAATGATTTTAAAACATTGTTTGATTATGTGGTCTAAGATATTCATGATTTGGTCACCTGTTTTTCAAGACAACACCATGCATTGTCAGCTTTTCAGTTGTATTGTGGTTTTGGTGCAACCACTGATATTTTATGATGTCTTTAGATTATACCTTGGAACTGTGAATTTCTAATGAAGACCAGGAAGAAGTATATCTTTTACAATGCTTTTCTTTTTACATAAAAATAGCTTTCTTTCATCTTAATAAATTTTCTTTTTTCTAGTCTTGGCTATTAGCACGGTTTTATTCATGGTCTTTGAGTATATCTGGAACTTTAGTTGGTAGGCAGAGAAAAAAATGTGATTTCCTTTTTTGTGTATTCAGTGAGCAGATGGGGAATGCATCTGTTGACATAATCTTCTTAGCTTGGAGAGATCTTGACCTGCCACTCAATTTTTTCCAAATGTGTACACGTTTTCCTACTAGACACAACTTTTCTAAATTTATGGGTACTAATTACACCAATCGTCTTCACCTGCCACAAACACATACACATTTTTACAAGCTTTGATTCATGTAATTAAACAATCTTTCATTTAATCCTTTGTTATGTTTCATATTTATCATGAGATTCAGACATTCAATCAAACTCCATAAGTAGGCAAAACAAAAGGGATGATGGGCATAATTTTATCTTTGTGTCGTTTGCTTCACAAAGCAGTCAAAAACAAGGGCCAGTCTTTATCTATCAGTTAAATAATAATCATACTTTGCACTTGCATACATTTCATCCAAGTGAGGGTCTTAGTTTCATAGCTAACAAAAGTCGTACATCTTTGTCTACAGCTGGAGATACTAGAATGCTGGGAGGTAAAGTGGTTTGTCCTAGGTTACACAGGAATAGTACTCCAGGTTTTACTTTTGCAGGTACAGCTCTCATAAATTGCAGTAACAGAATTCTAAGTCTAGCATTACCAATAAAAAATGACTAACTGCAGTCTTCAAGGCAATTACTTCAATGGCTCCACTGAATTTCTGCAAGCCCAGGCTTTGCGCATAACTTTATTACTTCAACTGCACTGTGGCAACCCATCATTTATCAATTTGTTGCTGTCCACATCTGCTTTTC
>RJWT010053905.1:0-10357 GCA_004365215.1 Cuniculus paca | reverse complement strand
TTCTAAATGTTTGATTTTATTATATAACTTTAGAGTTTGCTTCTGTGGTCAGAGGTAGCAGGTTAATGGTTACCATAGTATGTCAGTAGTTAAGTTATACTTGAAACTATTGTTATTTTGTACTACTTTAGCCAGGATGCTGTACATGTTATAATCGGTTTTCCTCCCCCATATGATAACATTGTAATTCTAAGGATTTATAATCGTCACCACAGCCCAGTCCCAAAGGATTGCATTTTTTTACAAATTGGGAAGGTAGCTTCTTGAGATAGCTATAGAAGACCACTTGCATCTAGGAGACATCCCTGAAAAGCAGATATCTCCTAGGGAAACCTCAACTTAAGTGATAAAGGTATCTATCATAAGAAGTTGGTAAGCATCAACATAGAAAGCAAATTAAAATAAAAGAGAAAACATAAAATGACATGACATCTAAGCAAAATGAAAGTCCAGACACCCAGTCTACCTGGGAAAAGGCCAGAACTCAATGAGACAGATAAAATCAAAAGTCAAACACTAGAAATTTCTGAAATGATAGTAACAGAAGTGAAAAAAAAGTGGAAAGTGCTATAGAGAAAATAATCTCTCAGGTACAAAAATGAATGATGTTTAAAATCAAAGATATTAGAGAAGACACAGATAAAGGAACAGATGAGTTTAGAAAATTGATGGAAACAAAAAATGCCCCATATAGAAAAAAAATGAAATCCATGAAACAGATTCAAACAGAAATCCAATTGATTAAAACCTCAGTTGAAAATACATGCAACAGATTGAATGAACGAGAGGACCTTGAAGACAGAATTACTGCTA
Source organism: Cuniculus paca (assembly GCA_004365215.1). Lineage (NCBI taxonomy): Eukaryota > Metazoa > Chordata > Mammalia > Rodentia > Cuniculidae > Cuniculus > Cuniculus paca. The sequence goes on along the minus strand of RJWT010053905.1, from coordinate 9,544 downwards.
GTGATCATGAAAAGAAAGATATCTTAAAATAGCAAGAGACCATGAAAAATCAATCCAATAGCTACAAGATGAAGAAAAGAAGAATAACATAAGATGGACTGGGGTCAATGAGAAAGCTGGAGACAGCACAAATGCCATAAAAATATCTTTACAGACATAATGGCAGAAAATTTTCCATGCATGGATAAAGAATTTGACATATAAATGCAGTATATAGAACTCCAAACAGCTATGACCAAAATAAAACTATGCCAAGACATATAATAATCAAGATTCCAGAAATTCAGTGCAAGAACAGAATATTAAAAACTGTTAGAGAAAGGAAATAGGTCACCTATCAAGAGAAGCCCATCAGAATCACGGCAGACTTCTCAACACAAGTCAAGAAGAGCTTTCAGTGAAGTATTTCAAGTCTTGAATGAAAACAACTTCCAACTCAGATTGATATATCCTGCAAAACTATCTTTCAAAATTAATGGAAGAATAAAATATTTCCCTGACAAAGAACAACTGAAGAAATTCATGAAAACCAAACCAACCCTACAAAGAATACTGAAAGATATTCTAGACAGAGATAAAAATGACCACAATTCCAAGAGCAACACCAAAAAGAAACCACCAGGCAGGGCAAGCAATTAGACAAAGGTAAAAATCAGGAAACCAACAGCAGGAAAATACCATGACAAAGATAAGCCTACATATATCAGTTAAAACCATCAATGCACATGGCCTCATTCACCAATCAAAAGAAACAAACTGACTGAATGGATCAAGAAACAAGATCCAACAATATGCTTTATACAAGAAACACATTTATCTCAAAAAGAAATTTATAGGCTGAAAGTCAAAGGATAGAAGGCAGTCTTCCATGCAATAGGAACTCAGTAAACAGCAGGAGTAGCTATTCTATTTGTAGACAACATGAACTTCAAATCAAGAATGATCAAAAGAGATTTAAAAAGGTCACTACATACTTTTTAAGGGCATACTTCAAGAGGAAGTGGTAACAATCATAAATATCTATGCAACAAATATGGGAGCACCCAACTATATAAGACAGCTACTAATAGACATGAAAAATCAAATATGTGATAAAACAGTTGTAATGAGAGATCTTAATACTCCATTTTCACAAAGAGATACATCAACTAGACAAAAAAATCAGCAAAGAAATATCAGAACTGACCCAAACTTGGGAACAAATGGACCCTGTAGATGTTTTCAGAGTGCTTCACTCAAAATCATCAGAATACACATTCTTCTCAGTTGCACATGGGACCATTCTCTAACATAGACCATATACTAGACCACAGGACATGCTTAAGTAAATGAAAAGGAATTGAAATTATTCCATGTATATTATATGACCATAGTGCAATGAAATTGGAAATTAATGGCAAAAGAAACCACAAAAACTCTGTAAACACATAGAAATTAAATAATACACTCCTAAACAACTAATAGGTCACAGAAGAAATTAAGGAAGAAATTAAATAATATCAACACCTAAATGAGAATGCAGTTACAATATACCAGAACTTATGGGGCACAGTGAAACTAGTCCTAAGAGAGAAATTTATAGCAGTGAATTGTCACATCAGGAAAACAGAATGAGCACAAATAAACAACCTAATATTGCACCTCAAACTTCTAGAAAAAGAAAGAAGGACCAAAACCCATACAAGGGAGGAAATTATAAATATCAGAGCAGAAATTAAGACAATGAAGACCAAGAAAACAATACAAAGAGTTAATGAATTGAAGAGTTGGTTCTTTGAAAAAATGAATTGGTAAACCCATAGACAACCTTAACAAAAAAGGAAAGAAAAGACTCACATTCATGCATTAAAGTGTGAAAAGTGTAAAATCACTACAGATAGTGTGGAAATTCAGAACATCATTAATACCTACATTGAAAATGTTTACTCTCATAAGATAGGAAACACAGAAGAAATGGACAGATTCCTAGATACATATGGATTACTAAAGCTGAATCAAGAAAATAAAAAAATTCGAAATAACCCAATATCAGTTAATGAGATTTAAAACAATTAAAAACTTACCAATAAAGAAAAGACCAGGTCTTGATTGATTCACTGCTGAATTCTATAAGAAATTTAGAGAAGATTTATTGCCAATACTCCTCAAACTCTTTAATGAAATTGAAAGGGAAGCAGTACTCCCTAACTCATTCCTGGAGACAAATATTACCCTGATAGCAAAACAAGAGCAACATTCAAATAAACAAAGAATTACAGGCCAATCTCCCCAATAAGCATAGGTGCAAAAATTCTCAATAAGATAATGGCAAACAGACTGCAGCAAGTCATCAAGAAGATTACATACCACGACCAAGTGGGATTCATCCCAGGAATGCAGGGATGGTTCAACATATGCAAATCAATAAATGTAATATATCATATCAACAGAGCCAAAGACAAAAATCACATGATCATCTCAATAGATGCAGAAAAAGTTTTTGATGAAGTCCAACACTCATTCATGAAAAAAAATGATTTACAGAAAATTGGAATAGAGGGTCTTTACCTCAATCTGCTAAAAGCCATCTATGACAAACTAGTGGCCAACATCATACTAAATAATCAAAACTTGAAAGCTTTCATTCTAAAATCAGGAACAAGACAAGGATATCCACTATCATCACTCCTATTCAATATAGATCTGGAAACATTTTCCAGAGCAATTACACAAGAGATAGAAATAAAAGGAATAAGGATAGGAAAGGAAGCAGTTAAATTATCATTATTTACAGATGGCATGATACTCCACATAGAAGACCCCAAAACCTCCACCAAAAGACTTCTAGATTTAATAAGCCAATTCAGTATCCTATCTGGATACAAAGTCAACATTCAAAAATCAATAGCATTCCTGTACACAAAAAACAAGCTCACTCAGAGAGAAATTAAGAAAAAGGTCCTTCACAATAGCATGCAAAAAAAATAAATAAATAAAATAATTAGAAATCAATCTAACAAAGGAAGTGAAAGATCTATACAATGAAAATTACAGTACTCTGAAAAAGGAAATTGAAAAGGATATGAGAAGATGGAAAGTGTTACGATTTGTATATAGATGGCCTCCCCCAATCCTTATGTAGTCATGGAAGCGGCTGAATCTAGCGTTTGTGATTGACTTGGTTGTTTAGTGCTGGGATGGATGGTGTGAGTCCTGCACCTGCCCAGGGGTGGAGCCAGCATTACAATGTAAGGTCGGAATGGGGGCGTGTTTTCCTCTTTGGCGCGTTCGCTGTTGCCGCTTGCAGCCGCCATGAACGGCTGCCCCCTTTTGCTCTGGCTGCTGCCTTGAAGTGTTGCCCCAGTGCCATGCCAACTGCCTTGGAGCCAGGTGATTATAAACTGAAATCCACAGAAACTGTAAGCTAACTAAACCTTTCCTTGCTTCACTTTGGTGTCAGGTGTTTGTCTCAGCAATGAAGAAAAAGTAACCAAGACAGAAAGATATTACTTGCTCATGGATAGGTAGAATCAACATTGTGGAAACAGCCATACTCCCAAAACAGATGCAATGAAATTCCAATCAAAATATCATTAGTGTACCTCACAGAACTAGAGAAAACATTCCTAAAATTCATAAAAACCAGAAGAGACATAGAATAGCAAAAGTAATTCTGGGCAGCAAAGGCAAGGCAGGAAGCATCACAATCCCTGATTTGAAATTATACTACAAAGCTACTGTGATAAAATCATCATGGTACTGGGAAGAAAACAGACCAGAGGATCAGTGGAGCATTTTAGAAGATGCATACACACTACAAACACACTCAGCCACTTTATCTTTGACAAAGGAGCCAAACATGTTGACTGGAAGAAAGAGCCTCTTTAATAAATGGTGTCAGATGTGTATTGCTTGCAGTGTTCTGTTCCGAAATGCTATGTTGTGTTTGACTCTATTCTGTTTTGTTTTGCTTTGTTTTGTTTTGTTCTATTCTCTTTAAAATAAAAAAAAATGGTGTCAGAATAACTGACTCTCTATCTGCCAAAGACTAAAACTAGACCCATGTCTATCACCATGCACTAAACTAAATTCAATGGATTAAAGATCTAAACATTAAAACAGAAACACTAAATCTACTGGAAGAGAGAGTAGGAAGAAACTTTGAAGACATAGGTATAGGCAGAGAGTTCATGAGCAAAACCCAAGCTGCATGGGAAGTACTTCAAAGAATCAACAACTGGGATTTCATCTCATTAAAAAGCTTTTCACATCAAAAGAAATCACCAACAGAGTGAAACAAAAACCCACAGAGTGGGAAAAAATTTTAGCCAACCATCCCTCAGACAAAGGACTTCTATCTAGAACACATAATGAATTGAAAAAAAATCAGAACCCTCCCCAAATTCAATGACCCAATCCAAAAATGAATACACACTTATCAGATGGAGAAATACAAATAGTAAATAAATGTATGAAAAAATGTTCAACATCACAGACCATTAGAGAAATGCAAATTAAAATAACACCGAGATTACATCTCACCCCATAAAGAATGGCTACCATCAAAAATTCAGCCAGTAACAAATGCTGGAGGGGTTGTGGGGAAAAAGGAACTCTTCTAACCTGTTGGTGGGAGTGTAGACTATACAATCACTGTGGGAATCAGCGTGGAGATTTCTGAAAATCTAGGATGATAGTTCCCATTTGACCCCTTCTGGGTATTTTCCCAAAAGAATTAAAATCATCATACCACAGTGGTATGTGTGCACTCGTGTTTATAGCAGCACAATTTGTAATAGCCAAATCTTGGAACAATCCAAGTGCCCATCAACCACGGAATGGATAGAAAAGATGTAGTAGTTCTGTACAACTCAACTATAACAAAGGATAAACTTGAGATTTTATAGGTAAATCAATGCAACTTGAGACTATACTCATAAGTGAAATAAATCAGACATGCATGTGTAAACATCATATTGTCTCCTTCATTTAGGAAGATGAAAGAGCAAATAAGATCCAAAATGTACACTAGATATTGTGAAATATGAAGAAACTATTCAAAATGAAAGAGAAATTGGGATGAGGGAAAGTAGAAAAGCAGGAAGGAAAAAGGAAAAATAAGTATAAATTTAGATAGTTAAGATAGTGATATTACTAGTTTCTATTAGTTCACTGAAATGTTTGTGTTTATACTGTTTGATCAATTTTTCATGCCTATATCTTGTAATATAAGCAACTACTTTGAAGATAACAATATACAACATATTAACCATTGTTACTCTCCTATTATTTTGTTTTGAAATTTCGTATCATTGTTTTTATTGTTTTCTTCTCTTTAAAATAAAGAGATGATAGTGCTGAAAACTTAGTGTTTTTCAAAAACTGTAAATCTTATTGGGTTCAGATAGACTATATTGTAGTTTAATTTTTTTTCATGTTCTGTTCTCATAATAAGGGTGAAAAGTGATTATTTTCTTTTCTTGTTTGGAGTCCCTGTTCATCATACTTACCTTCTTTAACACTTTCAAAGAGAATGCAGTCTTCAGACTTCTAATTTCAGAATAGTAGGTTATTTTGGACCCATAAAAGTCTTAGAAGAGTAAAAATGCTTATAGTAGTTTAGGCTTTTAAGAAAGAAATTGTTTATATTTGGTATTTCCATAAAAGCGCTATCACCATATACAAGAGTAATGTCTGACATTTACTTGAAATTTTAAACAAAGTTAGTGAATTATAGTTAAGAATACAAAGACAGACAGACAGAAGCACACACACACAGACACACATGCAAACATCCCAGGCCAAATGCCCCAACTGGTTTATTCTGTCAAATATTCAGGACAGAAATGCCAATTCTATATAAACTCTTCAAGAAAATAGAAGACAAGAGAACACTTTCGAACTCATTTTGTGACCCCAGGATAATTATGTTTATTCTCAAAAGTATGTACAAAGAAAAGGAGCACTTAGAATATTGTTCTGCATCAACTGTCATTAAAGAAAGGCAAATTACAGCTCACGACATTTCATACTTGCTACATTAGCTATATACTATCTTTAATGAATCATAGCAAACACTGGTGAATTTAATAGTGAATATCAAGGAATTTTTCCATTTTATTTAATGTATAGAATATGTTATTATCTTTATTTTCTATAGGCTCTGCAGTTGTTTCTCTTTCATTATGGATATTGGCAATATGTGTCTTTTTTTTTCTTGTTTAATATGACAAGAGATTGTTGAATTTCATTGATTATTACAATAAATTAGATCTTCATTTTGTTGATATTCTTCATTGCTTTGCTTAATTTTGAAAAATACATTATTTTGTACAGCAGTTTTAGGTCCACAGCAAAACTTGGAGAAACAGATTTCCCACGGACCTCCTAATTCCTACATGGTTTGCCTCTCCCATTGCCAACATACCTCTTCCACAGAATACTATAACTTATAAACCTACCTTTTCACACCATAAACTGAGCCCAAAGGTCATAGTTTTCATTAAGGTTCACTCTTGGTGTACATTCTATGGATTTGAGCAAATATTTAGTGAGCTGTATTCACCACTACGGTATCACACAGTATGGTATTAAACAGAGCTGTTTCATTGCCACAGAAATCCTTCATGCTCCAACTATTCACCTGAAACGCAGCAGCTGTTGTTTTTTTCCCCATCTCCATTGCTTTACCATTCCCCAAATGTGGGAAAGTGGGAGTCATACAGTGTGTAGTCACATATTTTGGCTTTCTCATTCAGTGGGATACGTTTAAATTCTAGTCATATCTTCATGATTTGACAGCCAGATGGGAAAATAATTGACACTTTGATGATATTGATTAAAAACGGCAGGCTAATTAATCTGGCAGGGAAAATTTTAAGGCAGCCCAATGTTAACATCATGGTGGGGGAATGCTGGTAGCTTTCAGCCATTTCTACCATGAAAATCAGGACTAAAAAGCAGAATTAAATACCTGAAATATGTTTCCGATAGAAAGGATGCACCTGCAAAGCTAGTTCCTGTAAATTTGGGTTCTGTAAAGTTTTGGACCAGGACAGCTCTTTTCCTAAAAAATTACCCTATCCCTCTCTTTAGGAGTGGGAATTAGCCCAGCGGTTCAAGCATTTGCCTGGTAAGCACAAGGTCTTGAGTTTGATCCCTGGTACAAAAAGAAAAGAAAAAAAAAAAGGAATGGGGATGTTTACCTGTGCATTAAAAAGAAATCAAATATTTTACATCAGAAAAATAAAAAAGATACATTGAGATCATCTCATAAATCCTTAAAACTCAACCCGTACCAGGTTCAAGGACGCAAAGCTGTAAAGCTTTGTTTGAAAAGGGAGCCCCTGGGCCCCATGCTCAAAAAGAGCTGTCTAGGGAATTGGGTCTTTGGGATTTGGAGGTCAAGCAGTATTTCTCTAAGAGTCCAGTGCATGAAGGTGTGAGAGTAAAGCCAAAAATGTAGTGGAGAGCCCAGGAAGTCTCCAGTGTCTGCAAGGCAAGCTGAAGGCAGTGAGCAAAGCCTTTCCAAGAGAGGCCATGAGCTGTGATGCTCCAGGGTCAGGGCTGCCTCAGCCCTTTGGAGTTCACATTTTGTTGCCAGGACTTTCCCTCAGTGCTGGGTGTGGAACTATGGGATTTAATGCTTACCCTGCTGAGTTTCAGTCTTTCCTTGGTCCTGTTCTTTTCTATACCCTATTCCTCCCTTTAGAAACAGGAATCTTTGCCTGTGCCACTGTACATCAGCAATGTTTAACTTTCTTTTTTAATTTTAGAAAGGCTCACAGCTAAGAGTTTGCCTTGAGTCTCAGAAAAAATTTCAGACTCGAACTTTATGCTGGAACTTTTAAGACTTTGGTGACTCCTAGAGATGGACTAAATACATTTTGTATAAAAAATGTCCGTGAGTCTTTTGGGGGCTGGTGGGAGGTGAAATGTTATGATTTGAATAAAGGATCCCAAAGTCCTTTTCTATTCATATGTGGGCTTTTGGAAGGTGACTGAATCATGAGGGTGATATATAGCCGACTTGTTAGAAGACAAGATCTGATAGGAAAAGGCGAGTAGCTGCAGGCATGACCTGGAAGAGTATACCTTCCTTCCCAGCTCTCACTTCTCTGTTTCCTGGCTGCCACAATGTGAGTAGCTTTCCTTTGCTATGCCTTTCATTCATGCGGTTCATGCCTTTGAGCTGCCTAATCATACCAGGACTGCAACTCCTGAAACTGTGAGCTAAAATATACCTCTCTGACTTTAAGTTTTGAGAGTCAGGTTTTGTGTCTCAGTGACGAGAAAAGTGACTAAGACAATACCTAACTATTTTGTTTTTTATTTTGGCTACAAAGTAAGTAGTATTGCATTTTTGGTTGCACATTTTACTTGTTCGTTGCCGATATGTAGGAAAGCAATTGTCTTCTTTATATTAATCTTATATTTTGAAACCTTGATATAACTGATTTTTGGTTCCATGTTTTTAAACATTCTTTTGGATTTTTTGATAGATGATTACATCATTGATTAGAAAGAGTTTTACTTCATCCTTTAAACCGCATACCTTTAATTTCTTATTCTTGCCTTACTGCATTAGCTAGAACATGCAGTCCAGTTTTGAAAAAGAGTGGCAAATGAGACAACTTTGCCTTTTTCCTGATACAGTGTTACAGCAAAAGTTTCAAGTTCTTCATTTTTTAAGTATGATGTTAACTCTTACGAGTTTGTTGTTGTTATAGGTAATTGTTTTAAAAAGTTGAAAAAGTTCATCTGTAGTCCTACTTTCTTGTGAGTTTTTTTTAAAATCATGAATGAGTTGAGTTTTGTCAAATGCATTTTCTACATCTGTTTTCTTGATCATGTGAATTTTTTAACCTATTGAAATGATGGATTATATATTTGAGATAAAATGGTATACATTTAAAAATAATTGTTGACTTTGATTTATTAATGATACATGAAGATTTTTGCATCTATGTTATGAGATATGTTTTCCTATAGTTTCTTTCTTCTAATATATTTGTCCAGCTTGGGCATTGAGGTGATTAAGGCCTCATAGAAGGAATTACAAACTAGTCTCTGTACTTCCATCCATTGAAAGAGATTGTAGCGAAATGACAGCACAGGCTGGCCTGGGACTCACTGTATACTCCATTCTGGCCTCAAACACATGGCAATCTATCTGTCTCAGCCTACCAAGTCCTAAAGTGAGAGGTACATACCATCATGCCAATTCCGGGTCTCAGTTTTTGATCTACTCTGATAAAGAAACAGTCACACCACCGATGTTCAAAGTAGTTATTGATATAGTTGATCTAATGTGTACCATATTTATTACTGTTTACTATCTTTTGTCCTTATTATTTGTTTCTATTTTATTGCATTTATAGTTTAATTGAGTATTTTAAATATTGTACTCTTTTCTGAGCGTATTGGCATTTAAGTAGATTTCCCAGAATTTAAAATGTTCATTCACAACTGTATGATACTGTAACAACAGTGAAGTGCATTATAATAACAAAATAATCCCAATTATTCCTTTTTGTTCCTTATATTGTTACTGTCACTCATTCTA
>RJWT010053904.1:0-10356 GCA_004365215.1 Cuniculus paca | reverse complement strand
GTCTGTGAGGACAATACGTTCTCAACACATTTGCCAATGTAATTATTAGAGTAAGTGGGTAATAAATGATGAGAAGAAACATTGAATTAGAGTTGAAAAATTTTCAAAGAACTTGTGCCAAACCATAGGCAACTACAAGCAGTATTCCTAGGGATACTGTGGGCAAATGCTATATTTGTTTTTAAAAATGTAATGGAGTTTGGTAGATGCTAGAAGGTATTTTTAGCAAAGTAGTACTGCTGTTAAAGAACTTATGGCTAATTTTTAAAAATTTATTAATGGCTATATTTAAACTGTCACTATTTCTAACTACCTAGTGGTATGGAAGTGATGTATGATCACCTGAATAGAACTTCATTATTTTATCTTATATTATAGTGTATCTTTCTAAAACACACAAACTAAAGTATATTGTACCATAGGATGGTAAAAAAGAACAAGCTGTAAAAATATAGAATGAAGTCAGGTGTGGTGATGCACTCCTGTTATCCCAGCACCTGGGAGGCTGAGGCAGGAGGATCATTGCAAGTTTGAGACCAACCTGGGCTACAAAGTGTGCCCAAGGCCAGCCTGAACTGCATAATGCGACCTTGTCTCAAAAAGACAAAAAAAAAAAAAGAGATCAAATGAAACAAAGTCATAAACAAGTGAATAAACAGGTCCATTTGTGACATAAATTTAAAAGAATTGCTTGGAATTAAATAGATATATAGTAAAATTCATGTTCACAATTGTTTGTACATTACATATGAATTAATATTTGTAGCAGCAGTATTCTGAAATCTGTAAGTACAAAGCACTAATATAACACTCAGAGAATTCATATTAAATTGATACTTGATTGAAAATAATTAAGAAAGATAATGGGAAAATGGGGGCTGGGAGCAACTGATGATGCCTATTTTCATATTTCTTATTGCTCCTGATAGTGCTGACTTTATAATGCTGTACTGATAAAAGATTTTTTCATTTGACAAGAAGATATTTCAGAATACATACAATGCTGATTAAAAGTGAAAAAAGTTCTTAAATGTCAGACCATATTTCTATTTAATATTGATTATTTTTAGGTCCAATCTCATTCATGTTTTGCATTTCTTTCCTACTCATTATTTTTATTAGTATGTTAAATGCATTAGAGTGTATGTGGGTGTACAGAGGCATCTATGCACACTAGTGAGAGGAAGGGACTGTGAGGAGGAAAGTTTTCTTTTATCATTGTCTTATACTTTAGTAGTGAGAAACTAAGTGTCTTTCATAGATCCATTCATCTTTGCCATATATATATATATATATATAATTTTTCTCCCAATGATTGAATATTAGAAATTTAACAAATGTCCAGTAAGATAATGTAGTAGTATTTTAAGGTTGCTAGTATCAAATATGTGTCCAAATTAGGTTCTTTACCCTGACGTCTTGACCTATCTTTCTTGTATCATAATTCACTCTATAATGTCCTAATGATTTGTGTACTTGAAGTTAACCTCTGAATTTTTATAGTAGTTGCAAACTGTTTACTTCCTTCTCTTTTATGTTCAGAATGCATTTTGCATTTTGAAGACTAGCTAATCAGTATGAGTGACATTCTACTTAAGCATCAAGATGCACTCATTTTATAAAAGAAAAATAATTATGTAACAACATATTTGGACATCTTATGAAGATAAAACAGCCTATCAGAAGAGTTGAAATGATCATTATTCTATTGAATATTTGGGATTTACATTTGCAAAGTGCAAGTTACAACTGGGAAATTGAAAAAAAGGCATGTATCCAATAATACAGCACAGTATGCACACAGTAAATAATGAATGCATGCTTACTAATGGTGATAATTTCTAAATACAGCTTTCTTAATGTGGTCTTAATACTGAAAGATGATTTCTGTATTATCCACAAACTTGTCTTATTTTCAATATTCTCTTGATATAAAAATAATAGTAATTGTTTAGTGCTGAAATAAATCTTCTGAAGGTCCTTCTACACAGAGGCAAATCTTTATTGATTTTGTAATTTAAGAATAGGTCAATGTACTCAATACGATTTCTCATTGGCTTTGTCGAATTGTACAATATATTACGTCTACCATGCTGTGACTACATATTACTTTTTCTTAGAAAAATATATCAGCTTGTAGACTTTCAATTACTTTCCATTATCTATAAAATATCTCCACATGGTTTTTTCATTCCTTTTGAGAAAAACTACCTAAAGTGTAACTTAATAATCTCCTTGTAACTTTTTCAAATTCTCTGTTACTAGTTTCTGTCTCTGTAGTTCCATCCTATGTTGTAGAACTCAAGTTCATAAATCTGGAATCCATTTCAATACTATTTTTTTCAGCCAAACAGAAAGTTTTGTTAATAGCAACAAAAGTTCTGCTCATAGGATGAAATGTCCTTGAAAGAAGAGTGTCTTGCAGTGTATTTGAAAGTTTCACATAATAATTTACCTTGATATCCTTTTAAAATTTTATTTAAATTTTCCAAAAATATCAGGAAAAGGGCATAGTATTTGTTAATATATCCCTAAGTAGACTTGTAAATATTAAGGAAAATACACAAGATATTCATATCATTTTAATAAGTGAGTTTTCAAACTGTTACCAAAATTATATAGATGGAAATATTAATGAAAATGTAGTGACTGTGATATAAAGTGGTTATTCTAAGACAGTAATAGTCTCTTCAATGTAAAAGACATCATCAAAGAAAGAATTACACAAGCACTAAAACGATCCTGTGAGCCACGGGTGCAAGTTTTACACAGGGTCTGAGACTGTGAGGTACATGCACATTTTACCTCCCACTTGCCTTTTTCTGTTAGTCCCTGAGAGCTTTTGATTTAAAGGCTTGAGGAAAAGCATGAACAAAAGGTCCAATTGTGTACAGAAAAGGGAATGTGTGCTGCAGGTGATGCCTGACACAGCTGCAAACTGAACGTGGACACAGGAGACACGTGCTTGAAACAGTAGGGACAAACAGACCTGCTGGTGCAGAACCCAGGAACCAAGAGCTCCTGAGAAGTCTTTTAAATTCTGTACAGAAAGAAGGTGTTCATTGTAACCAAATATGTGAGCTGGCTGCTTCTTACCTTTTAAAGAAAAAAATGCATCACCTCTGCAGGAGTGGCCTCTTTATCAATATTGGCAGCCTGAAAGCACATGTATCGGCTTGAAAATAACATTGATAAGGAAGACCTTATAACAGCATGCATTCAGGTTCAAAACTGTGGTCTTTTTTCAATAATAAATTAATCACAGCTTACTGTAATTTTCTAATTTTATAAACTTTTAGTCTTTTTTATCTTTTTGATTCTTGTAATAACCAACACAACCATACTGCACAGCTGTATAAAATATTTCCTTTATTTATACCTTTATTCTATGAACATTTTTCTCTTTAAATTCATAATTTTCTTACACTTTCAACTTTTTGTTAAAAACTAAGACATAAGCAGGACCTAGTTGCACACTCCTGGAACCCTAACATTCTGAGACTCTACGGTGGTGGGATCAAAAGTTTGAGCCCAGCTCCAACAACTTGGTGCATTAGCAAGAACCTGTCTCAAAATTAAAAAAAAAATCAAAGAGCTCATGCAGAGAGCTGTCATCTCTCATGATAGCAACCACTTTCAAAATACCTCCTGAGGCTCTTTTATAGATTTTTTTATTTCTTTAAATAAAAGGAATATACTCTAAAATAATAATGTAAAGTACAGCATAGTAAATGGGTAAACTTTGCACATAGAAGCTTCCTGTCATTATCAAGTGTATGTAGTATACATGTTTGCACGTGCTACGTTGTTATGGTGGGCCATACAGTGGGTTGGTCCACAGCAACATCACTATGAAAGTGTGACTCATACCTTGCACTATGACCTTCTGATGGATACACTGTGGTAGGAATGCCTCAGTTTCACTCCCTACCTTAGCACCCAAATGGCAGTTGACAGCAATGTCATTATATCACACAGGGATGTACATGTTTATGTGGAACAGTTACAGTTGTATATTGTTGATTAGATGCAGAAATACAATAAGTCATCAATAAAATTTTGTCTAAATGATTTTGATGTACCAATTAAAATCTTTGTCTAATTTCCATGTTTGTAAAGATTCAATTTATAGCAATACTAGTAGCCTACAAGGGCATCCTTTCCTATTCCTGGTATTTGGCTTGCTGGTATCCTAAACTGGTAAAATACATAAATCTTGAATAAAAGTGTGGCTTTTATAATAGTAAAAGAAAAAAACACGTTTATGTAATTAAACACATCTCAATTACACATTTACTACTTAGTAGCTAAACATGAAGATTGTTAATCTCATTTTTCTTACATATGTAATGGAATTTATAACTTCCTCAGAAGATTTTCTAGAATTTGATGTAAAAATGTAAATAGATATTGGCATAGTTCTTGGCCCCATATACATCTTTCCTTAAAAAAATTGTCTCATAATTAATTGAACTTCTAATTTGGGAAATGATTTTTAATTGAATAAATAGTAGAAAACAAAAAGTCTTCGTGTTTTGTTTAAAGTATGTAAATATTTGAGAAGTTTTAGTGATGATATTATAGAGCACAAGTAGTTTTATCTACCTATACATTAGCAGCTTAGGATGTATTATAGAATATTAGAATTCTAAGTATTTTCAGAATAGTTCAATAAGGAAAACTGCAGAGCATTGTAAATTTAGTGAACTCTAATTGTATTTCTCTGTTTTACTAAATAAACTATTTGCTTTGCCCATCCTTTGACATCCTCCCCATATTTAGGGCCGTTTCCAATGATTTGCCAATTTGTTAGTTATAGGAACAATAATATATAATCAAAACTTGATTTCATGTCTGATTTGATTACAGAACAGTGATTAAACCATTGCTAGCAAATTCCATTTAATTCAGTGACTAGGAGAGGGGTGTTTTCTTCTTATACTTCTTAAGAGACCAATCAACATAAGTAAGACTCCTTTTCCTTTATGATAAGGAGGCCTGAACCAGGCTTTACATAATAGATTCACTTTTTCAAAATAGATCTATTACCAGTCTTTTAGAATTTCATTAGAAAAATGGGACCCTGGATAAATTAAAGGAAAATGATCTCCTTTTCTCTTGGGCTTAATGACATTTATGACTTCAGAGTCTTGAAGACTGCTATTTTTACGTTTTACTTCCTGAACAGTGGTGGGTGCTAAACCTGGAACTGACATAGCCTTAGGTTACATGTTAATTCATTAAAGCAAATCATTTTCATTAGAACACTGGCCTTATGTGTTACTAGTGAATCATTTTATTCTATCCATTATGGTAAGTGATACACCTGATATATATTAAGTTAAAGTGTTCTTTCAAATTCTCATATAAAATTATTGTTACCACTCACTGTGCTGAAGGCTCTCTCAGGAATCATTACCTATAAGGATACACCCTCAGCTTTGTTTCCAGGTCCTTATGTTCCTCCACAGTTTAGTTGGAACCTCATTTCTCAACTTAATCACCTCCTTCTGTAATTCAGTACACAGAATTCTCATGGCAAGGAGGCTGACAGTCACTATACAAGTTCTGCTAGGTGTAAATTCATGAGAACCAACATTTCTTCTTCTATCTAGAAGGCTACACACTCTCCCTTTCCAGGCAAACTTTATCCTTCTTTTGTGATCAAATTCAATCCGTCTTGTCCTGAAGAGTTTCCTTTCTCCGTTTTATGTGTACCTTTCCTTTGCAGGTGTATGTTCTGCTAACTGTAGATTTGTTACTTCTATTGTATGATTGTTTAACTAGTATAACTGTGCTTATCCCCTAGGTAATTGTTTCTTTAACTTCATATTTGGCTTTTAAAATGTAAAAATAAAAATAACTTACTTATAATTCTCAACATTCACCCCAAATTTAACACCAGAGATTTTAAAAAATCTCAGTCTCAGATATAGCAAATTTCCTAGAAGCACAGGTCAGGTAATGAATCTTTACCAAAGGTTTTCTTAATGAATCATTGCTAGGTTCTTAAATGTCTTCTCTTCTCATTTCTTTTACCCCAACTGAATAATGACGCACCTTAGATCATAATTGATTCTAACTACATTGTCTATAATTATTGAATTACTTTCCCAGGTAAAGTGATATTTCTTAAATTACTAACGTATACACAGACTTCTCTAAAATAATTTTCAATTTGATTTTAGCTCTGCATTTTTTATATATTCTTTGAATTTTCTAGAGCCAATTTAAAGTTTGCATTTTGAAAGTACCAAATAGTGCACTATACTATCACACGCTCACAATTTCCAGGCATTATGGTACAAACATTTTTTAAAAATGGAAAAATATTGCTTAAAGGAATCCACAATGGAGTAAACAGAAGAAATTCCACAGCTTATTCAATTTATTATGCCTTGATCTTGTGCTTAATGTCTGAGTGTTGGTGACATGGTGCTAGAAATTTACTTAATCATAAATGCACAGAATAGTTCTGTTCACAAATTTTCATAGACTAAGATCATAAGTCAGGAGGAAATATATGTCAACAGCAAATATAATAGGTTGGCACATACATTGCAATGTGTATGTGGGCATTTATGTCCACACCCACACATATATAGTAAATGCTTCAGTAAAAAATAGCATTGTAATAAAATAATTCTCCCAGGTTACTGGAAAAATAGGTTGTGCTTATATTCAACAGGAAAGTCACAAAATATAAGAATGACTATGTTTTGATAATTACTTCAGTTACATAAAAATGTAACTTATGATTCACTCCTTCAATGTCCTCAGAAACATTAAAAATAATTCTATTTATTAAATAATTGTAATATTTTATGGACTAAGGATCCACTTTTTCAATCATACATATTAGATGCTTACAATATTAGAGAAGACAGTTGTTGAGCTATATAAATATAAAATGATGTTTGCATCTAAATTCAGATACTATATATAATATATTATGATTTTTTCATATGTAAACTATGCAAAATTATAATCTCCAAACAGAAATCAAATGCTTCCATAAAGGACTTTCTTAGATGTGATTAAAATATAAGATCAGTTGACCTTGAGTGAAAGAGATTTTTCTAGAAAATCTGCATGGGTCTGATTAAGAGTAGAGCTGAGACTTCTCTAATGAAAAAGCAATTTCAGTAGCTTCAACAATGACTGGAAAGCTTCGAGTCTTCCTTTCTTGCAATCTGCCCTATGAATTTTAAACTAGCTTCATCAGTTCCCATAATTCTATAGGACAATTTTTGCAATATCTATCTATCTGTCTATCTTTCATCTCCTGATAGTTCTGTATCTCCAAGTTAGCCTTCACTAATGCCACTATGAACATTGAAAATATCTCTATGGATGTGTATGTATATAGATTTCCATGCACACCTGGACACACAATAAGATGTAGCAATAAAATGAGCATATACTCCATGCTCTTTAACAGAATAATACTTAAGAGATTAAAAACAAGGTCACTTGTGAGTTACCCAGCGACAGAAGAGTAAGCTAGAACTGTACATGACGAGCTGGATAAATTTGACATATCCTATATTAAAAAGGAACATAAAGTACTCATGGGATCAACGAAAAGCTTCAAATGGTTCCTAATTCTCTAAGATTGAAAGCAAACCTGTCTGGGGTATATTCATGTGTAAATGTGTCTTTGCACGTAGGTTATTCATGAGTTTCCTAAATCTTTCATGACACTAAAGTTTAAAAAACACTGGGTTGTCTTTTGTCCTCTCCAAATGTCTTTGTCATACTATTCTACATTGAACTCAATTTCTATCATTGTTCACTTGATGTGAAGTGACAATTTTGCCCTCTAAAGATTTCTGGTCTTTCGTCATATTCTAATTTCTAGGGAGTCATGAGTTCACTGCTAAAAATGTAACTAGCACTTATATTGTAACACATACTGTGTGCACCCTGAATGTGAAAGTGAATTGTCTCAGTAAATATTTACTAACCAATAAAAATGTAGACAATAACATAAAAATCACATCGCAGCCCTCCTAAGCCTCTACTATATCACACACTTTTACATTTCTCCCAATCTACTGCTCTACAAACTTTTTAATGATATTATCAAAACTGATAGCAACAGCGAGAATAATAGTGATGTTCTGGACTCTTAAAATGGACTACATAGGTATTAAGCTCCTCAAGGGTAGGTCTATGTTATTGTCTGTAGTACTGTAACACTTAGATGATACAGATTGAGTTTTGTAGGTCCTGGATCCAAGTGACCACGGCATTTGTTCATATGGAAAGATTTCAATACTCAATTATGACAACATATTTTCATAAATATGTTCTGCAACTGGGTGCTTTTTCAAAATATTGGAGGAAGCATGAATTCTTTTTACCAGATTTTCCTGGGAAAAATGTTTGGATATAGCACATCTTCTAAACCCTCCTCACAATTGTCTTTTTCTTAGCATTACAGAAAATTCTCTATGTTCAGAATACAATTTCAGTTTGTGACCGTTTACTAGGCTGACTGTTGGTTTGTCATAGATGGCTTTTATCAGCTTCAGATAAAGACCAACAATTACTATTTTCTGTATATTTTTATCATGAATGGGTGTTGGACTCTGTCAAATATATTTTTTCTGCATCTATTAAGATGGATCATACGGTTTTTTTCCCCTTGATTGTGTTACTATAGTGAATTACATTTCTTGATTTGCATAGGTTGAAGCATTCCTGCATCACTGACTTGAATCTTGGTCATGGTGTATAATCTTCTTGATACTTTGCTACCTTCTTTTTGCCAGCATGTTTCTAAGGATTTTTGCATCTATGTTCATTAGGAAGATTGGCCTGTAGTTCTCTTTTTGGTTGAAAATTACTCTGTTTTAGTTTTTTGTTTTTTTTAAAATCAGGGTAATGCTTGCTTCCAGGAATGACATTGGGAGTATTCCCTCCCTTTCAATTTCACTGCTGAATACTACAAGAAATTTAGAGAAAATCTAGTGCCACTATTCATCAAACACATTTAAAGATATAGGATCATAAAACATATGGCCTTTTCTGTCTAGTTTCTTGTATTTATCATCCTATTTTCATGGTCAATCAATTTTGTAGAGTATGACAATACTTTATCTTTTCTATGACTAAGTAATATACTTTGCTACTTCATATGTACCTGGGAATCTGTTCCTCTCCTCTGTGTTTCCCATCTTACTAGAATACAGGATTTGAAGTAGGTATTGATGATCTGAATTTCTGAAGAATCTGTCGTGTTTTCACCCTTTTTGTTCCTAATTGCATGGATTCAAGTCTTTTCTCTCCGTGTTTTGTTAAGGTTGGATGAATGTTTATCAATTTATTCAATCTTTCAAAGAAACAACTCTTTGATTGATTGATTTTTGTATTGTTTTCTTAGTCTCAGTTGCATTAATTTCTGTTCTGATCTTTATAAATCCTTCTCTTGCACAAGCTTTGGCCTTAACTTGCTCTTCTTGTGGAAGTTTGAAGTTGTTTATTTGTGCTCACTGTTTTTCTGATATAGGAATCTACTGCTACAAATTGCTCTCATGGGACTACTTTCATCACGTCCCAGAAGTTCCAATATGCTTTATTGCCATTATTGTTTCATTGTACACTCTTTGCCTCTTTAAGTTCATCTGTGACCCACGGGTTGTTCAAGAAGGCCTTATTTGTTTCCCAGGTGTTTTTTCAGTCTTTGTTGTTCCTTTCATCTTTGATTTCCAAATTGATTACACTGTGGTCCAAAAATATGCATGAGGTAATTTGAATTCCTTTGCATTTACTTAAGCAGATACTATGAGATAGTATCGAGTCTATTTTGGAGAACATCCCATGTGCAGCTGATAAGAATTGGTCTTCTGAGGTTGTAGAGTAGAACACTATGAATATCTTTACTCAAAATTTTGGCTCTGTTCTGATATTTCTTTGTTGAATTTTTGTCTAGTTGATCTGTCTATTTGTGACAGTGGGGAAATTGAGGTCCCCCATTATAGTTGTATTAGTGTTATATGATTTTTCAAGTCTGTTATTATTTGTTTTATACAGTTTGGTGAGCTGGTATTTAATGCATAAGTATTTGATTGCTATCTCTTCCTCTTGATGTGTTCCCTTAACAAGTATGTAGCGACCTTCGTTGTCTCACTTGCTCAGTCTTGTCTTGAAATGTGCTTTGTCTGCAAATAGAGTATCTACCCCTGTGTTTTTCTGGGTTCTTGTTTCAAGGAGTGTTTTTCTATCCTTTGAACTTTAGCCTATGAATTATTTTTTTAATTATTTTTTAAATTAGTCTATGAATTATTTTTTGAATTAAATTAAATTATTTTTTGAATTAAATTAAATTATTTTTTGAATTAATTAAATTGA